>VSWD01000010.1:45927356-46120335 GCA_033119305.1 Pinctada imbricata
AACCGCAACAAGAAACCTTTCTAGTTACATTACTATTGGGACCTTACAATTTACATGGGCGTAGCTAGGGTGTTTTCGATATGGACATCTGAAGAAGGGATTGGCCCAGAACCTCAACTAAAAAAAGGGAAACAGAGATCTTTTGTAACGGGGGATGACCTTGGCTTCCGACCCGAAGGACAGAGTGAGGGAAAACAGTTAATGGAAGCTTATTTGCCAACCCGAATGTGGCGGTTCGGGGCCTTTCCGAGAAAATTTTGGAAAATTGAAGCAAATGTATGGCTATTGGAACGAATTTGATCGAGATGCGTAAAGTGATATGACGTCAGGCTGCAAACGATGTTCAAACCGCATCGAAGATTAAGAAACCTGTGTGATATGAACCATGATGAAAAGCTGTACATAGCTTCTATTGTCCACGTGTGACAGTCCTGGATCCTTCCTAATCGACCGTTTGCATTCATTGTTCGTAATCGTCGTGAATGTATATATATAAACCTGAAAAAAATTGAAAAACGTATTGAAATCGGTTGCTTCTGGGTATCTTTGGACTGTTTCTACTCAGTGAAACAGTAGCCAGTATATGTTTTCAAAACCATGTCAAAAGGGTTAACTCCTTCTTTTAGCACTGCCGGGGGAGGCTTTTTTCTCTCTCTCTCAATTTGTTTGTTACGAAAATTATGTGGACGTACGCCTGATAAGGATAAAGAGCCCGGTTGGGTGTATTACTTTCACTAAGACCAACTCTCTGAAAGGGAGTTTTTGAAATACATACTATGATCGGGAAGTAGAACTTTATCGCCGAGCAGTAATCATTATCTTTGGTTATACTAATGACAGAGACTTGATTCTTTCAGCACTAATGCTTCTTATATTTATCAAACGGTATCTGAAATTTCAAATAAATCCATGCGATGAAAGCTAAGATTTTAGCATCATGAAATTAAGTTGTCTTCCCCGAGCTCCTCGGGCCGATGGCGGCCACCTGCACCTTGCTGTCTTCCCTCTCAATCATCACAACTGATTAGAAAGGAATAGAGTACTGGATATTAGACGAGAATGATCCCACGTGGCGATAATTGCTCCTCCAACCTCAGTAGCGGATTCAGAGGGGGCACGGGGGCACGTGCCCCCCCCCCCCCGGCAGTTCCCAACGAAGGGGCACTTATGACATGCTTTTGGAAGCATTAAACTGCTGTTTCCTGACAAAAATCTATGAAATTTGTCAGAAATAGCCCTAAAGCACCCCAGAAACCACCGATTTTTAAATAAATTTTCCAAAATTTTCTCGGGGATAGATTACAAAGTCTGGAAGGATGTATTGCTGACGTCCATCGTCTGTATATGTACGTGAACAACAAGCTACATTGAATCACGTTCATATAGGACTAATTTCGTCATCTGAGGGATGAATCGGGAATAACAGTCCTATGCAAGTCATAAAAAACACATATTTCTTTATCAAGTCTTCGATATAACCGTCTATAAAATAGACAATTGTTTTTACTTTTTAAGGTTTTCTGTTTTTTGTTTGTTTGTTCTTTTTTTTGTTGTTGTTTTTTTGTTGTTGTTTTTTTGTTGTTGTTTAGATTTTTTTTATAGGTCATTGAAAATTGTTTGACCAGATTTTGACCAGCACCTTCAAGAATTTTGCAAACAGTCAAAAATGCATGTTTTTCTTTATTTTTATAATGGAATTGCCAATGAATAATATAACTTTCTATCTGGACGAATCGTCGATGCAGTGCATGGGGCACCCATGATCTCTTGTTTTTCAAGGAAATAGGAAATTTATCATTTACTTATTTTCTTCACCGTACAAAAATTTAAAACAAACAAGCTTGGATCTAGAGTGATGTTGGGGTTTGGTCCCGCCTGGAATTTGCAAAAAAATTGCTGATTTTCTTTCCTAGCTTAATTTTACGTGAATGTACGACTGGAACCCCCCCCCCCCCCCACCATGGGATGACCTCTCTGCCCTTTTAAAACTTTTCTTGATTCGTCCTTTTCTTAGAAAATCCTGAACAAACAATTTACAGCATCATAATATGTCGAGCATTTATTTTTTTAAATATACTAATTATCGTTTTTGACACTGACTGAATCCCTTCTAAATTCAGTTCAAGTACGCTTCAGATGCCACCAAATTGCTTCATTTTTTCAAAAATTTCTCGGGGAGGTCCCCGAACCCCCATCAATGGGAGGGGAAACCCTCCCATACCCTCCCCCACTCGACCCTTCGGGCCTTGAAAGTGATTCCCATTGAAAACTGTATGAGTCCTCCCCGCAGTTGGGGTTGTGGATCCGCCCCCTGAACCTCTTTAAAGAGCACAAAAAAGCAATTTAATTGCTTATAAAACCAGTACCGAATCACATCAGGATTCATTGAACATTTATGGAAGTCTAGTTTGTGCTGTCCAAATTTCATGCGCAAGTCTTGAAAATTAAAGGAAATAGAGCAAAAACTTCTTTTAAAAATTGGCGATAATTACGTTTCCACCAGTAGTCATTCTTTTTTAATATTTTCTATCGAGTCTTATAAAGTTTAGCTTATTTGTCATTTTGGGTTCCTTTTTAAAAGAAAGAACAGTCCCTCTGTGATAACTTTTGGTTATTTTAGGTCCTCTTGGGTAATTCGATGAATCGACATGCGCAGTACAACTCTCGCATGCCCGGATGTTGTAATCGCACAGCGGCTGAGGAGAGGTAGTCGAAATGTTGTCCCTTTATACAAGTTTATTAGTATTTTCTCCACATTGATAGACCATAAACGCTAATGTGAGTGACTGGGCATTTTAAAAGTAGATCTAGATCGATTTCTTTCTTTCTTTCTTTCCATTTTTACCGTAAAGACTCTCGATTTTGAGTCACATGGCCTGATGGCATGGGTCGTGTGGTTATAATAACATCAACGATCGCGATCAGCATCTCACTGAGATTCTCAGTTTCAAAGCCAAATGACTACAATGAATACTCTCTGTGAACAGCTTTGAAAAGATCATTCTGAAATCCCTTCAGTATCTTGGATCGATTAGTTTTAGAATAACACAAGAAAACAATTATCCTCGTGTACCCGTTTTTCATGAGCGTAAGAAATTTCGCCGTCACGCTGCCGCAAGTTGATGGCAATAAAAGATATTTTTGTTCTATTTCATTGATATTGATCATACCTGTATTGATATCCAAGCAAAATGTCAAAAGAAGCCCTGATTGTTTTCATATGACACCGTTTACTTTGTTTCTGTTGACCTCTTCTGTTATCATGACCTTCTGTTTTTCGTGTTCCAAATGAATCTAGGCCAATAAAGAAAAAATAGCTGTTTACAGTGCTGATTTCTACTACAAATTATAGAATTTATTCAGAATCATTCAGGGATTTTTTTTGCCCCTTTTTGGGGCCGTTATTCGGCCCCATTCCCAATGAAAAATAGTATCTTTTTTTCCCAATTGTGGCTCTAAAATTTCCCAATTTAATATAGATGGAATTATCACAGAAATTAGTGAAATTTACTGGTTCAAAAGTAGCAAATTTACTAATTATTTCCCATATTGTTTTAAGAATGAAAAATTAAATCATATTTTAACATAATTTTTTTGATTTAACACTCAATTCTGAACTTTTGATTGTATAAACTGACATTCCACTTTCATATCAGTACTTCCCAAAATATTCCCAAACGTTGTTAATTTTCCCAATTGCACGGGCCCCGACCCCATTCCCAAATTACTGAAAAAAATCACTGTCATTGTTTTTTTTTAGTTTTTAGCTCTACTGGTCAAAGACCAGTCAAGCTTATGCGATCGCCCTTCGTCCGTCGTCCGTCTGTCTGTCCGTCCGTCTGTCCGGCATCCGTAAACAATTCTTGTGGACACGACTCCTCTGAAACTATAAATGATAGAAATGAAATTCTTTTTGCATTATGATTGGTCTGTGGCCTAGTTCAGTAGTTGTCATAATTCTATTTTGGTTGAGTCCTTGACCCCAAGGGCCTTAGAAAAAGGGTGTGGTCATTTACTCCTTAAAGTGGTCTTTTGTACGCAACTCCTCTGAAACTGTAAATGATAGAAATGCAATTGTTTTCTACATTATGGTTTGTCTATAGTCTAGATGGGCACCTTATAATTTGTTTGAGCCCTTGACCTCAAGGGCCTCAGAAAAAGGGTGTGGTCTTTTTGTCAGGCAGTTCGAAGTTCTGTACATTTTCCAGAAAATTCTATAGATTGAAAGTTAAAATCATGGCTTGTTTGGTAATTCCATTTTATGAAGTTCTCCTGTCTTAATAGTATCACAATTGGATGCCTGTATTTATTTTCACTTGGTTTTTTTTTTTTCTTTATTTTTTTTTTTCTGTTATAATTCATGCACCGATACTAGCCTTTACCAAGCTATATGGGCTAAAATACTTTCATCTGTATTTAGAAATGCAAAGACAGTAAGACTCCATGCTTTTCTTTCAATTTTACTCATATTTCAAGTTTTTTTACATGAGATTACTGCTTTATGATAGGTGTGACAAAGTTTTTCAAGAATGGTATGAATTAGTTTCAAGGTCGAATTGTCTTGTGTTGTTGACATGTCCGACTCTAAATAAATATTATTTGATTTATTTGATTTGATTTGAGTATAAAGAAGAAAAACAGATGCAGCCACTGCTCCCTCAATTCAGCTCAATTTTTCCACCCAGGTAAACAAATCAGAAGGCATTTTTTTTTCAAATACATGTACTTCATTTAAGTTATATTTATGCTGTTCTTTATAATTTTAAAAGTGCCACAAGTTTAATTTTTCCTAATTTTTCAGAAATTACCTTGACCTATTTTTTTTATCTAACTCTTAGTCAGACTAATGACAGCTCTAAGTTTTAAGTTCAATGCAGCAGTGTGGTATTTAAATTATGTACATGTACATACAATATTGTGTGCAATACATAATAATTTTTAATCTAAGAAAGCAGCATGTAGTTTTTAAGAGCAGAGAAGAAAAGGGGAGCTTTAGGTTGTGTCAAAAGAGGGCTGATTTCTCAAGGGCAGTCATATGGCTCCAGATAGGAACATTCGTATCTTTAGATCTGTTTCTGGAGGTACAAACAAGTTTCTAATTGTTCTTCAACGGTCATGTGACTGGGGTCACGTGTTCATTGTAGAGAAATAAGTTGTTTTTTGTAATCATAATAGTTTCTATATGCATACATGAACTCATTAATTCAGCAACCGACTGACTGGGTAATTCAATTCAATTCAATTTTATTCAGGCACTGTATATCATACAATAGCACAGGTTATAATGCATAATCAATGTCAACAAAGTCATATTTAATATATCACAGAATTTTTCTTATCACACTTAAATTTGGCTAAAGTATAAAAAATATCACAGTTGATCTAGTACATGTATCTTTAGTAGAATAACTGATTTTAAATTTTAAATCAAAGATATCACAGAAGTAACTATCACATTATAGGTGCATTGCATTGATATTGCCTAGGATAGCCCATTAAAGCAATTCATAGTGTGCTTATTTCCAATGGGGTCCTGGCATATTAATAAATATAAGTAAATAAATAGGGTTCAGTGTTCCAGCTAGAAAACAAAAAGGGCAGGGCGCCAGGTAGGGCACTTCTGCGTTCGATGGGCCAAAGAGGGCACATCATGCACGTGCGGGGGGCAAGGGTGGGCCCATTTATAGGTGTGCGGTAAGCATGGGAGGGCACATTTTTGTATTATGTAGTCAAAGGAGAGTATATTCTACAAGGCATAATTTTATTTTTTTTTTGCAAATAAGGCACTTTATTTCTTTTGCAGTGCATCTTCAATAACCAAATTGGAGTACAAACATAATCAAAATTTCACAAGTTTTATTGTTTCAGTCTGTAATACATGTACTTGCTATGCACTGTTGCCTGAGACTACTTTCCTATAGTGACCATTTACAGAAGCATAAATGTTATGATGCAACTGACTCTGTCATCCCCTGTACACTGTACAACGAAACCAGCGACCTTGGTTTTTAGCCGAGTTGCAAAACTCGGCTCTTAATTTGATGTGAGACGGGCGGGCGGGCGGTTGGGCGGGCGGGAGGGCGTCAACAATTGGTTTCCGGACTATAAGTCAACTACGAAAGAGGCTATAACAATGAAACTTCATACACTTACTCACCATTAGTCAAGGATGAGCCCTATTGATTTTGGGGTCAAAAGGTCAAAGGTCAAGGTCACAGGACTCAGATGATTGAAAATGGTTTCCGGACCATATTTCAGCCTGTATTGCACCTATAATCATGAAACTTGCCAGAAATGTTTCCCTTGAATCAAGGATGAGGCCTATTGATTTTGGGGTCAAAAGGTCAAAGGTCAAGGTCACAGGACTCAGATGATTGAAAATGGTTTCCGGACCATATTTCAGCCTGTATTGCACCTATAATCATGAAACTTGCCAGAAATGTTTCCCTTGAATCAAGGATGAGGCCTATTGATTTTGGGGTCAAAAGGTCAAAGGTCAAGGTCACAGGACTCTGTTGATTGAAATTGGTTTTCGGACCATATTTCAGCCTGTATTGCACCTATAATCATGAAACTTGCCAGAAATGTTTCCTGTGAATAGAAAATGACCACTTTTGATTTTGGGGTCAAAAGGTCAAAGGTCAAGGTCACAGGACTCTGATGATTGAAAATGGTTTCCTGGCCATATTTAAGCCTGTATTGCACCTAAAGTCATGAAACTTGCCAATAATGATTCCCATGAATCAAGAATGACCCCTATTGATTTTGGGGTCAAAAGGTCAAAGGTCAAGGTCACAGGACTCCGATGATTGAAAGTGGTTTCCGGACCATATTTCAGCCTGTATTGCAATTATAATCATGAAGCTTGCCAGAAATGTTTCCCATGGATCAAGGATGACCACTATCAATTTTGGGGTTAAAAGGTCAAAGGTCAAGGTCACAGGACTAAGATGATTAAAAATGGTTTCAAAAAAAAAAAGTAAGAAAAAAATGTAAATATGAAAAGAAATGAAAAAAAAATGAATTCCAGAAATAGAAAAAAAAGGAAAGTAAGAAATTGCAAAAAAAAAAAAACAGAAAGAAAAGAAAAAAATTACAAAGAAAAAATAATGAATATTTAAGATATGAATTGTACCTTATTCTGTATCTTTAGAGTATGCTTTGTTAAATCATATTGTACATACAAATACAGTTTATATATATTTAAATCCAATTCTACATAAAAGTTCTTTGTTCTTTGTTTTATAGTAGTTCTCTTTTGCTTAAGGTTCCTGCACCCTAATAGACAACTTTCGGTTAAAAGGAGCTGTTAAGATAAGGGCCGTATTTAGCCCTGAATCTCGTGACCTATTTCTTACGCATGGCGAATCGTATACAGAAAAACATGAATCATTATTGAAATATAATGTATTTGCAGAACTTTTACATGTTTTACATTATGTTAAGGAACTCTTAAGGTTGTAAAATTAAGGTCGAAAGAGGTAGGGGTGCTAGGATAGAAAATCCGATAATATCGACAAAAAACGTATACATTTTTGAATATTTTGTCTAAAATGGATAAATATAAGCTGAAAGTCATCAAATATGTCTACATTGTGTATCAGAAATAGATTTCGAACGTTCTACCTCCTTTAATCGGTAAATAATGAAATCCGGAACTTAAAATACGGTCTTATTCTTCATTCAATGGCTACAATGTAAGCCTTTTAGCGCGAAATACACATTGACGGAGAAATGAACATCACTCTTGCTTATTTCGTTCCTAATTCTTGTATCTTTCATTCAATCATATTGAGTACACAATGTTTGATGGATTAAAGAGGAAAAATAGTCAAATGTGCTATATTTAATGGTCAAAAAGACCGATTCTTAAAAAATGCACCCCCCTTTCCATTTTTAGTTTTTCGTCTATGGGGTAGTGTTCCCCCCGGAGATACAGAACCCCACTTTGCCCAAAAATTTGTATCATGGATACACATCTCCAGTAAAAGTGGCTTTCTGTATATCCGGGGGGAACAATGTTCAATAAAACTTTTCCGTTTTCTATTGATTTCTATGAGAAAAAGATAAGTTTTGACCCCAAAATTAGCAATATTATGCAAAACAGATAAAAAATAACTTCATATTCTGATAGGATGCCGTATAGGTATACGTTTTACCATAAAAGGTTCTTGAAATTTCAATTTTCAAAATTCCACTTTTCAGGGCTGATTTTACGCCTTATCTTAACAGCTCCTTTTCACAACATTTCGCCATTTCCAACAAGTACCGATGATTTTATCATCGCAAATGTTCGTACATAATAGCATGAGTTTACAAATGGTACCATGTAAACAAGAAAAATTAGGACATAAAGTATTCTGTATGATGAGATTGAAAATCTGTATCCTTGAAAATATATTACATGCTGATATAGAATAAAGAGAAGACCATTTCTTGATCCAGAAATTTTCATTTAGGACCACAAAATGTTGTTACAAACCATACACATTTCATGTTAGTCTGCATATTCATACTTACATTCCAGTTTTGCAACTCGGCATTTTGCATCTTCGATGCATTTTTAGCTTATCTGTTTTATAAAATTCCTCTTGTGTTACCAGTTTTTGGAGACTGCGGTAGTCATCTGCGTAACAATGTATATTCGTCTATGTATATTCTTAACTGTTTTTGGTCATGATTATTTTGTGTATTGAATATCTTGAAAGTATTGACGCTGATAGACCGTGAATTTAATACGTCGATACGTGTTTTGTGAGAGCAATTTCCGCGGTCAAAAAGACTTTGGTTCTACATGTATTTAGTGCATTAAAAAATAAGTGATAGATAAACTTATCGTCGATTTCTAAACGGACCCACGCGAATACTCGTATATACTAGTTGTCCGTTTTAGCTTGGAAAGTTTTGAGACAGAAAGCATAGATACAATGTACGTGTAAAATGTCATCATTATCATCAGAAATAAAACCGTATAAATTCATAAAGGCGGATTCATGTGTATTTATGTCGCGAGCTGTTGTTAACGACTTGAGGCTATAATTGGCCCAACTTAACAATGAAGTTATAGATTGCTTTGCAATTTTTGACTTTTCATTTTCAATCTTTGCTAACGTTTTCTGGAAGTCATGCTGTTACCAGTAGTTGTTGTGCACTGTGCGGTCAACTTTAAAAAAAAACGTCAAAATATGAAGTGAATTTTTTTTTTAGAAATAAATCTCGCGCGCGTTCGATAAAACCTGCCGGTATCTTCCAGTTGTACAAGTATACCTGCGTATTTAATCAAAACATCTTAACTAGGCAGTCGTTTGTGCTACTCGCAAAGGTGCTAAATGGTTTTACAAACAATTCAATTAAGCAAAGTACATATCTAAGACGGTAATGCATTAATTACTAGGGCTGGGACGATACTGCACCCAGCCGATCCGATACGTATCGCGATACCTGATATCCGATACGATACGTATCACGATACTAAGTTAATTAATAAATCCTTCTCAAACAAGCCATTTGATAGTATTTATATTCATTATATAAGTAGTTTTTTTCATTCAACAGGTTATATTTATTCAACACTAGCTTTCTACCTTTCCGTCTAGAATAAAGATGAAAAAGTAAATAAAACAGTTTGTTATTTGACTAGAAGAATTGAAAAACAAAATCATTTAAAATAACAGTAAGAAGTCATTGGAAAAATCATATTAAAAATCAGTGCTAGTGGTTCTAAATAATTTTGTCATGTTCACAGTGATCGGGAAGGCAATCTTTCTCAATGGAATTAGGGCCCCTTCCACTTTGACTTCAATGGGCCATTCTCAAAATCAATGGGTAATTCCAGAGATGATCAATTTTCGAAAAGCTTCTCATACAATGTATGTACAATACATCAGATACCGGTATTCCGAATTTTTTTTACCATTTCCAATGAATAAGTTACAGTGCATGTATCACAGAACAGCCAAGATAAAACTTTCAACCACCTATCCTGTAATTTTCGTGTCCAAGTATGGGCAGCTTGTTGAAATTAGGGAAGGGGGTTTGATTGCAATTGACATCTCTGTGCATTTTATTACTTCAATCTGAACTCATTGACTGACCATGATAATTTTACGGACGAACGCATACACAAGTACCTTTACGTCGAGAAGATACGTAAGTGAACGTTGGGGATTTAAATCTCAGGCGCAGAACGAGGATAAAAAGAATGTCGGAGAAAAATCAATATTGTATATAGCAAAGAACCTCTCGGGTGAGCGGAGCAATTGTCAGTGAACAGAAGAATTTTGTGCTTCTGACTGGCCATGTACAGTAAGCTGTGATCCACACGTTACTGCTGCTGGTGTAGATCTATGGTACAACATAAATATGAGTACAGAACTTTCAGATAGATTTGAAAACCAAACATAATGCGCACCAGGGCGCAGCGAGTTGCCGATTTCATGGGCCATTTTTGATCGGAATGGGACTTTGTCGCAGGGTGCGTGGCCTTCCCTGACCCAATCACTGTACAGTTTATATCTATATGTAAACTGAAGAAAGTTGGATTTTAACTTGAGTACTTAAATGAAAGTCGTGAAAATTCAAACACGTATTTTCATGTAAATTTTAACTTAGGTATCGTCGGGGTGTATCGATACTTGGATCGCGAAATAAAATATCGCGATGCATCGATGAATCGGAGTATCGTCCCAGCCCTATTAATTACCGCAAACGGACAACACAATCGAAACTTGAAGGATGGATCGAGAAGGGCAACAAGAGGAAAACAGGAGGGCATCAAGGGCGCAACAATAGGGCATCAAGGGCGCAACAAAAGGGCATCAAGGGCACAAGGGAGGGCATCAAGGGCGCGAGGAAGGGCATCAAGGGCGCGGCGCCCTTCTATTTTGGCCTAGCGGGAACACTGGGGTTAGTTTAAACTTAACTTAAATAAATATAGGGACTTTGGCAACGACAACCCGGACGGACTATAATAAAAACATGTAACATTTCACAATGCCTGAATACTAATTAATTTGATTTTAAAACTAAATCATACATTAAAAATTATATTTCTACACATTTCATTTAAAAATCATATATAAATTTATGTAGCTCTCTGTTTCTAGCATTTTCGGTTAAATGTGCCTTGACTGCAGCTTTGAAAGAAGTTCTATTTCTGATTTCTTTAATTTCCAAGGGCATAAAATTCCAATCCTTTATAGCATTAAAATAAAAACTAGATTTTGTATGGGTATTTACACTTGGCAGCTGAAAACTCATATTTTGGCCCCCTCTTGTGACATTGTTATTTAACACAAAATGTTCACCTAAATAGGTTGGTGCATGGCCATGCATAATGTTAAATATATGATTCAGCCTCAACTGGCTTGTTCTGTCAGAAACACATAGCATATTCACTGACTCTAACTGTTCACATGATATTCTAGCCCGTGGGCCAAGTTCAAGGATAAATCTGACTACTTTATTTTGCATAATTTGCAGTTTCTTTTGTAGTGTTTTTGAAAGCCCACTGTACCAGGATGAACAAGAATAATCAAAATAACACTGGATTAAAGCAGTTGCTAGAGTTAACCTTGACCTTGTATTTAGCCATCCAGCATTTCTATATAAAACTTTAAGTCTAGCATTGACTTTGTGAATGATATGTTGAACAATTGATTCGGAACTTAAAAATCTATCTATATACACACCAAGATACTTCACTGAAGAGGATGATTTGATTAAATGATCATGACATTTGATTACAAATTCTTCAACATTTCTTAATTTTCTACGTGGCCCAAAAAGTAAACATTCTGTCTTCCCCAGGTGGAGGGATAGTTTATTATCCACCAACCAATCAGAACAACTTTCTAACACTACACTTAGCTTCCGTGCAATAAAATCAGGATCACGGTGGGCAAAAAGAATGGCGCTATCATCAGCGTAAAGTATCAGCTTACAATCGCTGTCTATGCTAATTTTCATATCATTCACATAGCATAAGAATAAAAGGGGCCCCAGTATGCTCCCCTGAGGAACACCACACATCACAGTTTCTGAATCGGATAAAACATCATCGTAACCAACTACTTGAGACCTCCCCCCTTAATATGAAAGAAACCACTGAACTTCAACCCCCATGACCTCTAATTTTTGACATAATATACCATGATCGACCGTGTCAAAGGCCTTTTGTAAATCTAATAGTACCATCCCAGTATACAAGCCTTTGGAATTATTGTTTCTAATATAATCAAACAAATGTATAAGACAGGTATCAGTAGAATGTTTTCCCCTAAATCCAGACTGCAATTCATATAACATGTTATTTTCCTGCAAAAAATCTAACAACTGATTGTATACACATCTCTCCATTATTTTTGAGACAATACTTAATGTGCTAACAGGACGATAATTGCTGACATCGAGTGTACTGTTCTTTTTATACAGAGGTTTCACCCTAGCTTGCTTCATACTAATAGGTACAATGCCTGACATAATCGACTGATTAATTATTGAAGTGATAGGTTTCTTAAGAACTGAAGCGCCATCTTTAATGAACCTCCCTGGTATTCCATCCAAACCTGTACTTTTAGAAGCATTGATACTACACAGCTCTTTGTATACAATTTCTTCTGACACTGTTTTCAAACTTAAAGTATTGCCACAGGCATTTCTTTCACTATAAAATTTTTTAAACATAAAGACATTACATTAAAAGTACCTTTTGCAGTTGGTAATGCTGATACAAGCTTTGCAGCCACAGTCGTGAAAAAATTGTTAAAATGATCAGCTATTCTTTTTGTATCATGACAAGTCTCGCCGTCAATATTTAAAACAATCTTTTGACCTTCCTTCTTGTTTTTGTACCCTAGATTTTTTAGTTGAGACCATAATCTCTTCGGCTCATCCCTATTCTCTTCAATATTTTTAGAAATATGATTGGCTTTAGCATTTTTCACTTTTCGTTGCACTAAGTTCCTAAGTTTACAAAATCTACTATAATCTTCCTCCCTTTTGTGTTTATTAAAACTATATAAAACTAAGATTGTCTCTTTCTTTAATAAGATCTAAAATCTCCTGGTTCATCCATGGCTCTGTCCTTTGTTTTACCCTTATTTCTTTGACAGGTACTAATTTGTCTACTACTTTCATAAAAATATCTCTAAAAGTATTCCAGTTCTCATCTACTGTATTATCAAAATCCATACTCAAGTCCCAGTCAATAGTTGACAGCTCATTTATAAACAACTCTGCATTGTAATTTTTCATGGACCTGATTTTCACAGTATTATGCTTATTAAGCTGTCCCCTGGAAATTTTTCTTGTACAGAAATTAAGATTATGGTCACTGAGACCTAAGCTAATGGTACCTGACTGTACAATCTTTTCTTTATTACTACATAAAATGTGATCTATAAGTGATGACTTTCTTTGAGATAATCTTGTTGGTTCCTCAATTATTTGATCCAAACCAAACATATTTAAGACATTTATGTATGCATCATAGATACTTTTCTCTCTGTTCAGAAGACAAATGTTAAAGTCACCTAAAACAATTTTATCACAATCAGTTCTGAGTTGACTCAAATCCTTTTCCAGTAGGTCAATAAAATTGTTATCTTGTGGCGGTCGATACATTGTCCCAACAATGATTGGTTTAGTTTTTGGTAAGTATATTTCGGCCCAAACTGACTCTAAATTTTCAGAAGTCTCACTTCTCCTTGCAAACGCGTAACTGTTATTTATATACATGCACACGCCTCCGCCAGATCTTTTTCGGTCTTTGCGGATTATGGAGTAGTCATCTATTGATACTTCCGAATCTGTAATAGTTGCGTCTAACCATGTTTCCGACACAGATATTACTGCAGCTTTAGTTCAACTAGCTATCACTCGGAGTTAAGTAAATTAGCCTGTTATGATTTTAAATACAATGCAACTGGGATAAAAGTGGAGATCATTCATGTCAGCTATACCAAGGACTTATAAACAGAAGGATTGGAATCTCGTCTTTTCCCGTTAACATCTCGCGTGCCCTTTTGATATGCAAATTAGGCAACGAGATGTTAGGGTTGTGATATTCAAAACCATGAAATTCCTAAATATAATAATTATGACAACATAAACTACTTGAATAAGTAGAATGGATTATTCTGATCATTTTGGTACCAATATTTTGATATTACGTCTTGAAATAGCAGAGAAAATGGTAAATTAAATCGGGCCTATTTATATAGGTCACGTCGTACTCGTATGTGCGAACTCCCTTATATCTGAGGCAGTTATATTATGGTCAATTATCGACATCTATGCATGAAAAATAATTCTATCAGATACAAAAAAGTCCAACTTTATTTTAAATTAAACAACTTTTCATAGATACTTTATAAAATAAAACAGAAACAATGGTTTTTAGATGGCTTGTTTACCGTCTTCGTTACAGGCCGTGGTAAACAGGTGATCGTAAACACCCCCATTTTCGAAGTCTTGTATTCTTATTAATATTCGGTATCATGAAATGAAAATGGTACTAATGCACGCATGCAAATTTATGAATTATTTTGATAAAAATATCCCTTGTGTTTATCGTGTCTTGTTTGAGAAAACGGGTCAGAGCGTTGACCTGCCTACGTCTTTTGGGAAAATGGCCGCGCGTACCAACGAGTGAGAACAACCATTTTCGAAGCCCATAAAACAATGAAATTGTCAAATTAATTAAAGTAAAATTGGTCCTAATGTACACTTTAGGTTTTAGTCTTTAGTTTGATAACAATATTTCATATGTAAATCTTGTCTAGTTTGAGAAAATGGGTCAGAGCGTTGGGCTATCTACCTTTTTCAGAAAATGGCCGCGCGTACCGACGAGTGAAAACACCCATTTTCGAAGCCCCGTAAAACAATGAAATTGTCGAATTAATTAAATAAAATTGGTCCTAATGCACACTTTAGGTTTTAGTCTTTATTTTGATAACAATATTTCATATGTAAATCTTGTCTAGTTTGAGAAAATGGGTCAGAGCGTTGGGCTGTTTACCTCTTTCAGAAAATGGCCGCGCGTACCGACGAGTGAAAACCTCTATTTTTGAACCTCCGGTATACGATGAAATAATCGAATAAATTAATCAAAATTGGTTCTAATGCACGCACTAGGTTTTCATTTTCGATTTGCCACCAATATTTTATGTGTAAGTCTAGTAATGACTGAGAAAATGGGACAGAGCATATGCCTATTTAACTCTCGTTGACGATATCTGGGTCATAACGGCGAATGTCAAGGCTCCGCTTTGAAGTAAGATGATATAACAATATATCAATATATTTTGATTAAATTGGTATTTATTAAAACAGTAAGGTTTCTTCTACATGTATGTATCAATATTTTATATGTTTATTGTGTGATGCTTGAGAAAATCATGTTATTTGATCACCCTTCTCGGATAGGACTTGGCAATGTTTTGATCTCGTTCAGATCTTGTTACACACGAGTTTTCGTTACTATTCTCAAGGCGGTGTAGAGAGTTGCGAATCCTTCTGTTTATAAGTCCTTGGCTATACCACTACCAGTACCTACAGCCCGTTGCTCGAGCAGAAGTTGTTGTCATCCAACATTCAAACAGATTAATACCTTTGTTTTCTTACTTATTGAACACAGCTAATTTGGACGTTTGACAAAAGGGGCGGATAACTTTCTTTGTTACTTCTGTCTGATTTTTCCTGAGGAGACTATTTTAATATTTATTGTTTGTTTTAGTCACATTTTGCAAACATGTAATTGGACCAACTGCAAGTCTTTACCAATATGGTAGTTGAAATTGGATCTACTGTAATAGGCCGCAACGTCAGTATAAACAGAGAAAAAGATGAAAATTTAACTCTTTCGTGTTGCGAAGACATTGGTTTTAACAGCGTTTGATTTGAAAAAATGCATATTATGGTAATACAATGTGATTACCAAATCACTGAAAAAAAATGCACACGTGTATTGTACATGTATGTACTGTTATATTTACTGTTGCTACTATGGAATCTGGCAACAAGACAATAATCTTATTTAACCTTCAACCGCAATGACACATACATGTATTATTCACAAGGTTATTTACAACATGTACATCCATATGATTTTAAGGTTTTAGGTTTTTTATTGACATGGTTTTGATTGATTACTTTGAAAAGTAAGATTTTTATCTCTACTCATATACATATTGGTGAAGTTAACAAAAAACAAACAGTAGAGCTTCAGTCTCGTCAGAGACTTCTGGTTTATATGATACATTTCAAATAAATAATAATAAATAGTAAATAAATTAAGTATTCTGTTATTATCAGACATGGTTTTTCTCCGCTTTGAAGAGGAATTCCGCTTCAAGAATCGGTAAATTCCGCTTATTCATATGATTTCCGTTCTTTCGTAAATTCCAGAATTTGACAAATCCGTCATAGAATCGATGTTTTACCTTCTCCGTTTCGCGATGTGTTGTGATTTCTCATTGGTCAATAGGCAACCATTCGACCAATCAACGATTAGTATTCATCCCATAGGCGGAAAGATCGTCCGGGTATATTTGTATGCTCTACTAAAATTTTTTAGAGGCACATACGAATAATTGCCAGGCGATCTTTCGGCCTGTGATTCATCCGAAACACTGGAAGAAAGGAAATTCGCGATTGTTCCTGGCCAGCCAGATCGATCTTTCGTCGTTTAATTTTTGTATTTGAACTTTAGAGAAATGTCTAAAAGCATATGTTCCGTCGTCCTTAGAGGAGAGGTAGACGTAAAGGCCCTTGAGTCCGGCATTATTACTTAAGAATTCGTGGAAATATGAGTGTCCATAGTGAACCCCTCTCAAAAAGTATAAGAAAAATTAATATTTTCGTTTTAATGTAACAACTCTTTAAAGTTGTATTTTTTGTCCCAAGAAAGCTGTTCTGATGGGTCTTTAATGATGAAAATTGTCGTTTTCGTCCGGGGGCCTTTGGCCCCCTGATATAGGAGTGCTGCCCTTATTATATATATATACACCCCGCTGGGGAGGACCCCCAGACCCCCCTTCAGCGTTTTTCTTCAAACACGAGAATCATGTCTGTATTATTTACACATCACAAATTAAAATCAAGGTAAAGTTAAGTTGTCACAGTTGTTAAATCGTTGTACATCATTTCTATGTCAGTCGAATATTTCATAATTTGTGAGTCACTTGCAGTGTTTGCAGTAAAAGCTATCCCCTTTCCTGATCACTTGTTCACTGGTGCAAAAACAGAGATGGACCCAGTGGGGGCACCTGTCACACTGCACCCATGACGTAAACACCAAGCTTATGCAATCACGGACCTCTTTTGGTGTAAACAGTCCACTTACGCAGCACTTATCTTCATCGTTTATTGTTACAGACTCCTCTGAATTTTCTGCGTTTTCATGTTCCTCTGAATCCACAGCAAGATTAATCCTGCTCGGTCCTGGTTCCTGCGAATCACGTGAAGTACCCTTCTTTCCTTTTCTCACTCTTTTGGGTTTTGTCTCAGTTCAAGCAGTGATTAGGAAGGACGAAAGGGTTGATGGGCCAATGGCCCCATAGTTTTTGATATCAATGGGACATTTTTTGTTGTAATGGGACATTTAAACTTTTTCATGGGACATTTTAATAAAAGACAGAGATTTACAACGTAAATGTATCAAAACAAAAAATCTTTAATGCGTGATGTTAACAAAACAAGTTAACTGCATGCAAATACATTATTTTTGTAGTTCCATTACAGAATGTAGGATTCTCTTCTTGAGAATGCAACATATTGATTTCACCACTTCAAACTGTATTAGTAAAGTCAACACTACTGTTTTCAACCAGATTCTACATGTACTGATACACACACCGCTATCGATATTATTGATCACCCAACAGCAAGGTAGAACAGAGCATTCTTTCTTCTTCTTCCTTGGTATGACCCTACGCTTAGACAAAACTTTAACCTGGGCTATATCTCTTGAACTATAAGGGGTAGGGCTTTTATATTTCACATGTAGATACCTTGTGACGAGACCTTTCATTTGAGACCATGACCTTTGACCTAGCGACCTTGACCTTGGACTTTGACCTACTTTTCAAAAACTTTAACCTGGTTTCTGACAAAAACCTATATAGGCGAGCTATGTAATCTTTGATTACCCTATGTTTTTGAGTTTGCACATCCTCATTTTCTTTATTTTCTTCCTATTTTTCCTCAAAAGCTTCAGAGGGTAAGAGGTATTCCTCCTTTATCACCGTCTGGTCTAGAGGGAAGATCCTGGCTTGTTTGAATGCATTACTTAAATTTTCGGGACTCAGAGCCAGGGAGTACACTTTGCAGGCTATTTTGCAGATGCCATACCGGTACCTTGTAATAACGGAAGAAGCCTTCCTCATTTGCTTATGGCACTCATTATTATATATGTTGTGGAACGGACCATCGCACCCTACATCTAACGGCTGTAAGAAATGGCTTGTGTGAGCTGGTAGTACAAAAATTATGATATTTTGTTGGCGAGCCCAGTCTGTTAGTCCAACCGAGACGTGGCTTTTGTGACCATCTAATATTAGCAGGACAAGGTCATCTCCTCTACCAGGTACATATTTCAGGAAGTGGAGCTCCAGGTAATCTCTAAATATCACAGAATTTGACCATCCGGACTCTGAAACTGCCATCTGCTCCTGCTGACTTCCCTGCAAGCAGCTCATGTCTCATTCGGGCACCTGCAAACACAAAATATGGAGGGATGACTACACCTGATGCAATGTAATTGACCCCATCCCTGACCTGATGCACTTCCTCATCCTATGATTGTTGTTGTTGAGGATTTTGGAGAGGTGACCTCTTGAACACATATATTTCTTCCAGCAACAACACCGGGGGGAGTGTGATTCTGCTGTATGCCTTGGTTATGATATCATTTAAATCGCTGAAGTATGCTGATACCGGTATATTCTCTTTGTTCCCCGCCTTTGCACGCTGGAGTTCTAATGATCTAGGTTTGACCAGCTTTAATTCGGGCCATCTTCCCATGAAACCTGAGTGCCATCTGAGAGTGAATGGGTTGTTGTGATCCCTTTTACCAGCTATTACTGCATAATCTGTGGCAATGTCCACCACCTCAGTCCTCGTATATCCGTAGCCTAGACTAGCCATCTGTTTTAAATGATCAGCGATCAAAGCCTCTTCCTCTGCAGATAGAACTGGTGACTTCCCGGATTTAACAGTGTCTATATCTATAGTCCCTTTTACTCTATCCCTCAAGGTCTGAGGAGGTACTCCAAACTGACATGCTGCACCTAACACGGACATTTGATCTTCTTTTACCACAATATATGCATTTGTAAGACTCTCTCTGTTATAATTTCTATACGTAGACTTGTACAGGTTTTATCTGAATAAAAAAAAAAGAAAAAAAATGAGTGCTCTCTTCGATATTGGAAGAGGAAGAAGATATTTTCAAATCCCACTGTAAAATTAGAATAGTATATGCCCCCATGGCAGCGATGACTTTGAGGATTCCAGTGCTTGAAAAGATGACGTCATAATCACAACAATCAAGCACGAGCACCATTGTTTACCGGACGCCCAAATATTAGGCACTCACGAAATTGAGGTTTGCGAGGATATGATTTGTCTTAGTTAGTGCAACGAAGACGCTATTTTCTTATTCGGTTATTTTCCTGTCTTCGTTGCAGCCGATTCCTGCGTATTTTCCGTCTGAGATAGATCAATTTTCTGGCAAGTTTACCCAAGGTGTTTTGACACAGATTCCACGGGAATCGTTGAAATGGATCTGCCTACCTTAATTTGACATTTTATTGACCGACAACCTCTTTGCTTTTCTTGTGACATGCTGTAGAACGACAGATATCGTCAATGTCACTGGTCTCTTGGCAATAGCTGGTAAAATTGAAAAAATTCACGAGTCGGACAAATTGTCCCAAAGAAAAAAATATGTTTGTTCCCTGTAACCTGATCGACCATTAAAAATCGTTCGGACTCTTTTTTTATCGCCATTTCCCCATACTGCCTTAACAGAATTGAAATTAAAAAAAAGATTCTTAAGATCGTGCGTTTCCCAGACTTGTCGTTGGAGGCGTCCCGTGGCTTTTCAACTTCCTTATAAGTTATAGACGAGCCGCAATCAATATTACATACATGACGCCTCTTTCCGTAAATTACTACGGTGAGTAGTTCTCACCTGACCGCCAGGTAGATTCAAATCTGTTATGAGTGACTGCGTGTTGGAAGTTCAAAAGGATTAAAGTTATTATCTTAACAATTTACCTGTATAGTGTATCATAACTTAGCATTTAAGTTAAGAGCAGAAGAGCAGACAATTTTTTTCCAGTCAAAGAGTAAAGAACCACTAATTTAGAATGTATGAATAGTTTGTTTATAAGAAAGATAAGCAGTTTTTTAACTACATTTGTATACATATTTTCTACAACCCGGACAAGTGTGGATTACTCAGTAGGGTTGGAGTGGGGGTAAGACTGGACTCTTCTTGTCCTGATTTACATAATTTCATTTTAAAATGACATGCTGGACACCCATTCCTGGAAAAAATTCTAGATTTACCCATGCTCAGCCTGGCACCTCCGATTATAATTTAAAAATACCACAACCCAGGGATTTTTTTTGCCCCTTTTTGGGGCCGTTTTTCGGCCCCATTCCCAATGAAAAATAGTATCTTTTTTTCCCAATGGTGACTCTAAAATTTCCCAATTTCATTCAGTTGGAATTATCGGGGAAAATAGTGAAAATAACTGGTTCAAAAGT
Source organism: Pinctada imbricata (assembly GCA_033119305.1). NCBI lineage: Eukaryota > Metazoa > Mollusca > Bivalvia > Pterioida > Pteriidae > Pinctada > Pinctada imbricata. The sequence continues at coordinate 45,948,132 of VSWD01000010.1, forward strand.
AGCAAATTTACTAATTATTTGCCATATTGTTGTAAGCATAAGAAATTAAATCATATTTAAAGAAAATTATATGATTAAACATTCAATTCTTAACTATTGATTGTATGAACTGTCATTTTACTTTTACTTTGATATTTAGTACTTCCCAAATATTCCCAAATGTAGTTAATTTTCCCAATTGCAAGGGCCCCGACCCCATTCCCAAATTAATGAAAAAAATCACTGCAACCTGTCATCAATTTATTAATTATAATAGCTAACTGATAATTTGATACTTAGAGTGACTAAAGACTCGACTGCAGTCAATGACTTGGTGTGATCAAGAAACTTTTTCATCGCATGGGGTTTTCACATGTTCAGATAACTGCATTAATGATTATTTTAAGGCAGATATCGAGAGGGGGATTGGTTATAGTACATATACATACATGTATAGCTCAAAGAGAAATTCTATCTTAAATGAGATAGGTGATTTTTAGCTCTACTGGTCAAAGACCAGTCGAGCTTATGCGATCGCCCTGTGTCCGGCGTCCGGCCGTCTGTCTGTCTGTCTGTCCGTCCGTTAAACTTTTCTTGTGAGCGCGAATCCTCTCAATCTGTAAATAGTACAAAATAAATTCTTTTTGCATTATAATGGGCCTGTGGTGTAGTTGTGCACCTGATATTTTGTTTTAGCCCTTGACCCCCAGGGTCTTGGAAAATGGGTGTGGTCATTTTCTCCTATATAATTCTATGTAATCTTGTGAGCACCAATTCTCAGAAAGTATAATTGATAGAAAGATAATTGTTTTTGCTTTATTCTCAGTCTGTGGTCTAGTTGTGCACCTAATATTTTATTTAGCCCCTGACCCCCAGGGTCTTGGAAAATGGGTGTGGTCATTTTCCCCTATATAACTCTAAGTAATCTTGTGAGCACCAATTCTCAGAAAGTATAATTGATAGAAAGATAATTGTTTTTGCTTTATTCTCAGTCTGTGGTCTGAATGTGCACCTGATATTTTGTTTGAGCCCCTGACCCTCAGGGTCTTGGAAAATGGGTGTGGTCATTTTCTCCTATATAACTCTATGTAATCTTGTGAGCACCAATTCTCAGAAAGTACAATTGATAGAAAGATAATTGTTTTTTGCTTTATTCTCAGTCTATGGTCTAGATGTGCACCTGATATTTTGTTTTTGTCTCTGACCCTCAGGGTCTTGGAAAAGGGGTGTGGTCATTTTCTCCTATATAACTCTATGTAATCTTGTTAGCACCAATTCTCAGAAAGTATAATTGATAAAAAGATAATTGTTTTTGTTCGAGCTCCCTCCTGAAATGAATGTAATGGTTTTTAGCTCTACTGGTCAAAGACCAGTCGAGCTTATGCGATCGCCCTGTGTCCGGCGTCCGGCTTTATTCTCAGTCTGTGGTCTAGATGTGCACCTGATATTTTGTTTGAGCCCCTGACCCCCAGGGTCTTGGAAAATGGGTGTGGTCATTTTCTCCTATAATATATATGTAATCTTGTGAGCACCAATTCTCAGAGAGTATAATTGATAAAAAGATAATTGTTTTTGTTTTATTCTCAGTTTGTGATCTAGTTGTTGTACACCTGATATTTGGTTTGAGCCCTTGACCCCCAGGGTCTTGGAAAATAGGTAGTGGTCATTTTCTCCTATATAAATCTATGTAATCTTGTGAGCACCAATTCTCAGAATGTATAATTGATAGAAAGATAATTGTTTTTGCTTTATTCTCAGTCTGTGGTCTAGATGTGCACCTGATATTTTGTTTGAGACCCTGACCCCAGGGTCTTTGAAAATGGGTGTGGTCATTTATCCTACTACAGAGGACTCCGTTTAAACTGATAGCCTATTTGTCAGACTCCAACTATCAGTATATACGGAGTATCAGATAAGACGGAGTGATAAACTTCAAGACATTTTCGTCTGAAAATAATGAAATTGACGCGTTTTGCGTAGTTATTTTCTTTAACTGCCGTGTATGAAACGATATATACATGGAGACAGGTGAAATATTATGTTTGAATGTGCTTGACATCTTCTTTTATGCTAGTAATTTGTTTCCTCAGTGTGTGATTGACATTTCTGTCCAGTTTTATTACTTCAATTTGTACCCATTGAATGACCACTTGAAATGACATGAAAATGTTACGGACGAACGCATACACAAGTACATATACATAGATAAGATACGTAGGTGAACATTAGGGATTTAAATCTCAGGCGCAGAACAAGGATAAAATGAATGTCATAGAGAAAATCAATATTTATCTGAATGAAATAGAACACTTTATAAAGAACCTTTCGGCGAGCGGAGCAATTGTCAAGGAACAGAAGGATTTTGCGCTTCTGCCAGGTCATGTAAGCTGTCATCAACGCGTTGCTGGTACCGTCACCATCTCCTATAACTCCTTGGATCCGCCACTGATGTTCACTTTGAAGGTCAGGGTCTGTCTTGTAATGCTCTGATCGGAGAAACGTTAGCTACGTTTTCATTCCACTGAGTCCTCATTTCGTAAATTCTCTTGAATTCTATTGTATCCCGGGACTTCCATCACTCTAGTCGGACATTGGTTGCAGAGAAGTCAGGCTTGTTCATTCAGGTCTGCCGCCTTCTCTGCCAGAATAGGACCTGATAGGGAGATTTTTGTTGATCGGGTCTCCGTAAACCACTGGGTCATGGCTCCCTCCATGGCAACTGCTTTGTCAGATCGATGTCTTTGGAGTTAGACTGATATTTTTTCGCGGATGGCAGCGCTTTTCTTGAAGATTTTGGCGACTTGGGTTTGCAAATTTCTTGGCAATCTTGTCTTGAGAGCGGGGGGGGGGGGGGGGGGGGGGGGCGGTTCATCTGATCCGAGAGCTTCACTGCTTTGTATCTATTCGGCCATGATATGGCTGTTCTTTTTCCTTTCAATGTCATTACTTCTTCTTTTGATAAGGACTGAATGATATGGATGGGAAGAAAACGGTCCTTCTTATTGGCATAAAATCCTATCCCAAGCCTCCGTTTTTCATGTTCAGTAATTTTTCAATGTTTGATCGGCTCATCATTTGATTTGATTTTGAGACGTAGTGTTACCAACGGCCCGGTCATTAAAAAAATAAAATAAGACAAAACCAACTTAATTATTTATTTTAGCCAGGCCTTATCAAAACTTGCTGGTCAAATCCATCGTTTAATGTTACGACATGAAATACACCTATTTCGGACTATCTACTAGTATTTAAGTTAAAAGAAAAATCAATATCGTTAAATAAACATCGTCTGCTACCCTCTACATAAGGGTTGTCCACCTATTAAAAAATTTTTTGAAAAGGTGAAGCCAGACGGTAATTAGCTGGAAAATGGGGAATTTTTACCTGTGTTACGATTTGGTACCTTGCCGATTTTTTTCCTTACGGCAATTTTGTATCAGAATAAACGGAGTTCTGAAAATTTTCTATCAGTTTAAAAATAGTATTTTCAATAGAAATAGATAGAAATGGTTTTGTGTTTTGAAATCATATCAGGTTAGCCGGAGTATCAGATTAACCGATATCAGTTTAAATGGAGTCCTCTGTATATAACTCTATGTAATCTTGTGAGCACCAATTCTCAGAATGTATAATTGATAGAGAGATAGAGAGATAATCATTTTTGCTTTATTCTCAGTCTGTGGTCTAGATGTGCACCTGATATTTTGTTTAAGCCCCTGGCCCCAGGGTCTTTGAAAATTGGTGTGGTCATTTTCTCCTATATAACTCTATGTAATCTTGTGAGCACCAATTCTCAGAAAGTATAATTGATAAAAAGATAATTGCTTTTGCTTTATTCTCAGTTTGTGGTCTAGTTGTGCACCTGATATTTTGTTTGAGCCCCTGACCCTCAGGGTCTTGGAAAATGGGTGTGGTCATTTTCTCCTATATAATTCTATGTAATCTTGTGAGCACCAATTCTCAGAAAGTATAATTGATAGAAAGATAATTGTTTTTGCGTATTCTCAGTCTGTGGTCTAGAATGTGCACCTGATATTTTGTTTGAGCCCCTGACCCCCAGGGTCTTGGAAAATGGATGAGGTCATTTTCTCCTATATAACTCTATGTAATCTTGTGAGCACCAATTATCAGAAAGTATAATTGATAGAAAGATAATTAGGTCTTCCGACTTCCGTCGGAAGACCTATTGTTTTCGTAACCGTGGAAAATTGGATCAGCGATTTCTCAAGAACCCTGTAAGCTAGGACAATGAAAGTTCTCCAACGTTACGTTTAGAGTAAAAGCTAGATTGGTCTTTTTTATTTTTGGTCTCTGTAATTTTTTTTATCATGTTTTTTAGTAGATTCAAATATTTGACGGGAGCGTCGAATTACTCAAAAGGACCGAAAATTTCATGTTTTGCTATTTGTAAGCTTAAATATCTCGTATTTTGCTATCTACAATTTCCATTCTTTTTGAAAGTCGACAGCCATGCAAGATATGAAATGCTAGATGCACACTGTAACGATTTATTACGATGACATCTTTCACCGTCCTTCATATTTCCAAATTCAGAAGTTCATAGGAGGAAGACACTTTTTTGCTTATAATAGTAAACAAAAATTAAGCTTATGAAGTTTCCTAAAAATTTCAATATTATTATTTTTTATCCATATATCTGTCTTATTTAGTCTTTCTGATTTTTCCTATCTCTTACTGTTGAAAAGATATGAGCATCGAAATTTTGAGTTGGGTATTTCGATACACCTTCACGCCAACAGATCGGGCGCACACTAAAATTGGTAGTCCGAGTCCGACTCGAGAAAAGCAGTGTTGAGATTTTCAAATTCCGATTTCACGGCAATGATGAATATGCATTTCATAAATACATTTCGATATACACAATTTGATTTTAAAACAGTTGATTAATTTAGAAGAGATCAGCTACAAACCAGAATTTACACACAAAAAGTGGTAGTTTGATTCCGATTTCTAACCTACAAACCTGTTTCTAAACTTCAATAACTATATTTTGAACATCAAGTTTAATTTCTAATTCTAGCAAACGTTCGAACATAATTTTCGGTTGGTTTATTTACAAATTGATGAACAATTTCTCCAACATTCTTCCCTCCCCTCGTTTTTCGAAAACAGTTCTGTTTATATTGAACGATGTCGCCATGATGGAAATTCAAAATAAACTTTGTAAAAAAGGGAAGGGGGGGGGGGTCCAAATTTGAACCTGCACAGCGAGAACCTCATGGTATTTATATATATATATTGAACGTAACTTGTTATTACCATTTCTCTTCTCAAGAAAATTGGTTCTACAGCTACGAGCTCGCCTTTTTTATGGGGGAAGGGGGCAGGAAGAATTTGCAAAAAAAAAAAATCCCGGCTCTGAAAAATGCTGAAAAAAATATTCCGGCCCAAAGGGCCGGCAATTTTTTTTCCCGGACCATGCAAAAGTAAGGATACATTGCATGATATGGAAATTTTTGCTGGCCCTTTGTGCCAGACAATTTAAAGTCAAAAAATTAATTAATATAAATACAAACTGTTCACATAGCTGTATCTACCAGAGACCTAATACGCATAGGCACAAAAATCTAGAAAAGGTTCTATTTAAACATCATACAATCTGTCTGAAATTCGCTAATTGCAAAGAGACATCTGAAGGAACGGTTATTAACTCATACTCTGTAACAGCGGGGAGTTTAACTTACACAGACATTCACAACATTTGACAATTTGTTTAAATCCGGCCCGAAGAACCGGCGAAAATTTTTCTCCGACTCTGGTAATGGCTGAAAAAAATGGCCTGCTCAGAAAATTGCTGAAAAAATTTTACCGGCTGGCAATAGAATTCCTGCCCCCCCCCCCCCCCCCCCCCCCCCCCCCCCCCCAAAATCAAATGGTTGCTCACCAACAATTATCGGTTTGAAAATTTAATGTTACTGCTATTTGAAAACTTAAATATATAATATAAATACATGTAATGTGACGTCCTTCATATTTCCAAACCAAAAATTGTATAGGAGGAAGACACTCTTGTTGCAACCGCAACAAGAAACCTTTCTAGTTGTTTTAGCATTTTTCTCAGGCTATGATCTAGATGTGCTCTTAATATTTTATTTGAGGGCCTGACCACCAGGATCTTGAAAAATTGGTTTGGTCACTTTCTCCTATATAACTATGTAATCTTGTTAGCATCGATTCTCAGAAAGTATTATTGATAGAAAGTTGTTGATTTTCGTCCGGATCCGTCAACAGGTGGCGCCACCACAGGCAAAAGTAGGTCACGGGGGGTACCCTTCTTTGACAAACTTCTTCTTCAGAACCGAAGCATGTATCGACAAACGGAAAGCATCAGGATGATCTAGAGAGATGTCTAAAGAAGTATTGTTATTTCGGTTCCACTTCGAAGTCAAATTTTTGACGCATTGTTTTACGTCTTTTCGGACTTAGTCAGAAATGCACATTTTTGCACTATTTCTTTAAATAACTCGATAAGTGTATGATTTTTCACACTCATTTACTGCATATTTATCATATTTAACTTACTTAATGCTTTGATATGTATTTCATGCTTAGATTTTATTTTTTTGATTTTTTATGAATTTTTTTCTTATGTAAAAAGGAAGGGGGGGGGGGGGTTGATTTTCATACATTTTCTGCTTCTTTTCTATAACCACTCTTCAGATTGTCATGAAATTTTGTAGGTATGAGGTACTCATGCATGGTACCCTACAAGTGAAAAAATTTTGTCAAGATATCCACTTTTGGATTTTTAAGGAATATTTTTAAGATTGTACATAGGTGTAATGTATGTTTTCCATGCCCAATGGACCCATGGGAGTGGCTTCAAACCGGTCGGGACCCTAACAAAATTTTTTTTTTCCCTTTTTCAATTTTTTAGCTCGCCGGGACGAATGTCCGGAGAGCTATTGTCATACCCCCGGCGTCGGCGTCTGCGTGCGCGTGCACAAAAACTTTAACCTTGCTTATAACTTTTAAACCAATACAGATTGGGCTTTCATATTTCACATGTGCATTCCTTGTGACAAGACCTTTCCATGGATACCAAAATTTTTGACCTTGTGACCTTGACCTTGGAGATTGACCTTCTTTTGAAAAACTTTAACCTTGGCCATATTTTTGGAATGGTAAGTGATAGGGCTTTGATATTTCACATGTGTATTCCTTGTGACAAGACCTTTCCATGGATACCAAAATTTTTGACCTTGTGACCTTGACCTTGGAGATTGACCTACTTTTGAAAAACTTTAACCTTGGCCATATTTTTGGAATGGTAAGTGATAGGGCTTTGATATTTCACATGTGTATTCCTTGTGACAAGACCTTTCCATGGATACCAAAATTTTTGACCTTGTGACCTTGACCTTGGAGATTGACCTACTTTTGAAAAACTTTAACCTTGGCCATATTTTTGGAATGGTAAGTGATAGGGCTTTGATATTTCACATGTGTATTCCTTGTGACAAGACCTTTCCATGGATACCAAAATTTTTGACCTTGTGACCTTGACCTTGGAGATGATTGACCTACTTTTGAAAAACTTTAACCTTGGCCATATTTTTTGAATGGTTAGTGATAGGGCTTTGATATTTCACATGTGCATTCCTTGTGATAAGACCTTTTTTATTGTTGTTGTTGCAATTTACATATGGTTGCCACCGGCGAGCTATGTTGTCATTCTGACAAGTCTGGTTTTCTCTTTATCTCTTTAAATTTATGGTTACAAATGAAACTGTGAAAGAATTTTGTCAAAATATCAACTTTTAGATTTTTAGCTCACCTCGACGAAGTTGAGTGAGCTTATGCTATAACCCCACGTGTCCGCGTCCGTGTCCGCGTCCGTGTCCGCGTCCGCGTCCGCGTCCGCGTCCGCGTCCGCGTCCGCGTCCGTGTCCGCGTCCGTGTCCGTGTCCGCGTCCGTGTCCGCGTCCGCGTCCGGTTAAGAAGTTTGGGGTAGCTCAGTATCTGACAAAGTACTAATGCTACAGTAACCAAACTTGCACAAGTGATTCATCTTTGGATGCTGAGGTGAACCCATGCATCGGATGCAGCATCTGACCTACATTTTCCGCTTGAGTGACTTTGTTAAGAAGTTTGGGGTAGCTCAGTATCTGACAAAGTACTAATGCTACAGTAACCAAACTGGCACAAGTGATTCATCTTTGGATGCTGAGGTGAACCCATGCATCGTATGCAGCATCTGACCTACATTTTCCGCTTGAGTGACTCGGTTAAGAAGTTTGGGGTAGCTCAGTATCTGACAAAGTACTGATGCTACACACAGGGATTTATCTCGCTAATACCGGTTGCTCTATTTACTATATGTGTTAAAGGGATCTAACTCGGCGTTTAACGAAAAATCGCAAGTTATCGTTAAGTCTTCAGAAATAGGCTAATCAATGTCAAAACCTATTTTCTGTGGTATATTTCGATAGATTAATTCATACTGAATCTTCATACGAAATTTGAAATCAGTACCTCCCTTACAAGTCGGGGTATGCCCAATACCGCTCTCTTATCTGCGCCACGTTTGTAGGTCGGACAAAAAGGTGTCCGATGATAATCAGGCATCAGTGATCAACATGAGGCACCGCTTGACCATTCATTGTTGCGAACATCTTAAATACATAACATTGCATGAAATAGTACCATATATGCTTAGTACAATTTTAAATAAAGTCTTTTTTAACGACTTTGAAATAAGAAAAGCGTCGGATTTATCAACATGTGCAGAGTTATGAATGACATATACGCGCATGCAAAGAGGTAGCTGTATGAGGGGTTTTCATATACCAGCGATGTTTAAGATGATACAAAGCAAGTGAAGAGGAGATATCATGCAGTTGTATGTCTTTGAAGTGTTCGGACCCATAAACGATCAAGCAGTAACCAAGTTTTGTCTATACTGCTTGATTATCACCGGACACCTTTTTGTCCGACCTAGAAATGCGGCGCTCATAAGAGAGCGGTATTGGGCAGATCTCGGCTTGTAAGGGAGGTACTGATCTCAAATTTCGTATGAAGATACAGTATGAATTAATCTATCGAAATATACCACAGAAAATAGGTTTTGACATTGATTAGCCTATTTCTGAAGACTTAACGATGACTTGTCGACTTTTCGTTAAACGCAGAGTTAGATCCCTTTAACACATAAATAGTAAATAGAGCAACCGGTATTAGCGTGATAAATCCCTGTGATGCTACAGTAACCAAACTTGCACAAGTGATTCATCTTTGGATGCTGAGTTGAACCCATGCATCGGATGCAGCATCTGACCTACATTTTCCGCTTGAGTGACTTTGTTAAGAAGTTTGGGGTAGCTCAGTATCTGACAAAGTACTGATGCTACAGTAACCAAACTTGCACAAGTGATTCATCTTTGGATGCTGAGGTGAACCCATGCATCGGATGCAGCATCTGACCTACATTTTCCGCTTGAGTGATTTGGATAAGAAGTTTGGGGTAGCTCAGTATCTGACCAAGTAGTAATACTACAGTAACCAAACTTGCACAAGTGATTCATCTTTGGATGCTGAGATGGATCCATGCATCGGATGCAGCATCTGACCTACTTTTTCCACTTGAGTGATTTCGCTTTTAAAAGCCAATATTGAGCAAAGTATAAGTGCTACAAGTACCAAACTTGCATATTGGATGTATCTTTGATCAAACTTTCATAAAATGACCTTGACCTACATTTTCCACTTGAGTGATTTTGCCTTTAAAAGCCATTATTGAGCAAAGTATAAGTGCTACATGTACCAAACTTGCTTATTGGATGTATCATTGATCAAACTTTCATAAAATGACCTTGACCTACTTTTTCCGCTTGAGTGATTTTGCCTTTAAAAGCCATTATTGAGCAAAGTATAAGTGCTACATGTACCAAACTTGCTTATTGGATGTATCATTGATCAAACTTTCATGTAATGACCTTGACCTACTTTTTCCGCTTTAGTGATTTTGCCTTTAAAAGCCATTATTGAGCAAAGTATAAGTGCTACATGTACCAAACTTGCTTATTGGATGTATCATTGATCAAACTTTCATGTAATGACCTTGACCTACTTTTTCCGCTTTAGTGATTTTGCCTTTAAAAGCCATTATTGAGCAAAGTATAAGTGCTACATGTACCAAACTTGCTTATTGGATGTATCATTGATCAAACTTTCATGTAATGACCTTGACCTACTTTTTCCGCTTGAGTGATTTTGCCTTTAAAAGCCATTATTGAGCAAAGTATAAGTGTTACATGTACCAAACTTGCTTATTGGATGTATCATTGATCAAACTTTGATGTAATGACCTTGACCTACTTTTTCCGCTTGAGTGATTTTGCCTTTAAAAGCCAATATTGAGCAAAGTATAAGTGCTACATGTACCAAACTTGCATATATGATTTATTTTTTATCAAACCTTCATAAAATGGCCTTGACCTACTTTTTCTGCTTGAGTGATTTTGCCTTTAAAAGCCAATACTGAGCAAAGTATAAGTGCTACATGTACCAAACTTACATATTGGATGTATCTTTGATCATTCTTTCATAAAATGACCTTGACCTACTTTTTCTGCTTGAGTAATTTTGCCTTTAAAAGCCAATATTGAACAAAGTATAAGTGCTAAATGTACCAAACTTGCATATATGATTTATTTTTGATCAAACTTTCATAAAATGGCCTTGACCTACTTTTTCTGCTTGAGTGATTTTGCCTTTAAAAGCCAATATACATGTATTTAGAAATATGTTTGAATGGAATTTTGCTGCCACGAGGTGAGCTTCGTAATCTGTGATTACCTATGTTTAATGATTTTTTAAAAGAGACGAGCTAGTTTGGCTTTGTGTACTTATTTTCGTATGTCGAATAACTTGGCCACATGCTCTATCAAACATACTCTGAATTTATTTTTAAGATGTTGACTTTTTCCATACATGCATATTTCATAACAATTTCCCTATTTCATGATTATTTTCTCTGTTTTATTTCTGTATCTATGGTAAACAAAGTCGCCATATATCTTGTGTTACAGATTTGATTGGTTCAATACCTCTACGCCCCTTTGGTAGGGGTAACTACAGGAAATAAAAAGGTGCACACTAAAAGTTTTGACTGACTTGAAATGCCCGGAAGTCTGTAAAATTGGTCTTTCTTGCTTGCGAATCTTTGGCACGCATTAAAAGGAAAAGAAAAAGGGGGGGGGGGGGGGTCATGCATATCCTTTTTTCGCAAATTTCACTTTTTTACAGAAACTCTCTGTTCTCATCGAAAATGTTCCGAATTTTACATATTTTCAAGTCGATCTGTAGATTGCATAAAAGACAAAATCAAGTTCGAAGTTAAATTTATCACGACTACTGGTCATATTTTATCGATTCAATATGCTAAAAATACATTTCCAATATTTTTGACCAATGATGTGACACCTTTTATTCAGTACTGTTCACCAGTCAAAACAGAGGGGAATCCCCGCGAAAAGGTACAACTGTAAACAAAGTTGCCATACTTATAGCGAGCAGAGCTTGCTGCAAAGGCCCTTCGCTCGCCCTTATGGTAACGCGTATTCACTTACCTTATTTAGAAAATATCCTGAATCAAAGAATGAGAATGTACTACTATGCTTTCAAAAACTTTCGTCCACTCACACACAGAGTTGCTGCGGAGATGCTGGATATTGCCATTTAAATTTTTTTGGACTCCTAGTAGACGTATATGTTATACTCAATTTTTGTTTATAAGTTAAATTTATTGAAAACATTTTTCCTAAATCAGGTAACGATAAAGCATCAACAAGATGGCGTAACCACGGAATCTTTTTTAGGAAATCCGACATTTCCGGTTTTAAACGAGACCTTTCTCTCTGATTGCTTTTCTCGTCTCGGGTGGTTTCATACTGTCAGAAGTCGGAATATGTTTCTTTTTCTTTTGTTTGATATGCAAAAAGTAATTTATTTTCAGCTAGCAACATTATTCTTACAAAATTAAGATGAATTAAAAGAAACATATTTTAAGCCCCTCCCCTTAAAATGTTCATCTGCTGGTCTAGATCAATTTTACAAATGCTTCCGTGTTTACACTCGCCTTATACTACCTTTTTGGCAATCATCAAACAGAAAGTTTTGTAAGATAAGATAAACCATCATAGTCTATAATGCAAGAAAATAAAAAAAGATCTTTTTTTATTTTATATAATCATATTTATTTTCTCTCCACTCGCACAAAAAGGCTTTGCCTTGATTCATATTATCTTGTGTTACAGATTTGATTGGTTCAATTCCTCCACAACCCTTTAGTACTGTGAAACATTTCAGGAGATACCGTGCAAACGGAGTATATTTTTATTCAATGTGCATTATACTTGGAACACTTTCATACTGGTTACCATTCATGTACTTGGAACACTTGCATATACTTGTTATCATTTACAAACTTTGCTCGAATTTCCTCTGTCTTAGACTCTCTTAGATGAAGTAATTTACGGACTGATTTCTTGAAGAAACATCTAATGAGTAATCTCTTCCTCTGGATTTTGAGAATTCATAGCTAGGACATTTTAAAATATCTGAAATTCTTGAAAATAAATAATTCAGTTCAGAGTTCTTGAAATCTTCCAATGAAATGTTGGACCACAGGATGCTGTTGATTTAATAGAGAAAATAAATTATTATTCACAACCTTAAGCCACTGTGTTCGACATCTTGTATGTATAATATTTCTAAGATGAACACAGAGGCTTTAGGTTGTGAATAATTAAAACATTTTCTCTCATAAAACGACAGGTTCCTGTGGTAAGACATTTGGAAATTTTTATCTGTCCAAATAATAGATACAACATGAGTTTTTATCAGACCGAATAATTTTTTATCGGCAAATCCGATGTAACCGATACATTTCATGAACTCTCTCCGCTACCAACTTATCCTTGTAACAGACCTATGACGAGGTAAAACAATTAGTTAACAGTAAATAACGACGTTGTAGGTCTGCTAGTCGGACAAGCTTAACAATATCATGGGCCTTTTAATTTGCAAGAAGCACCGCATTTCAGCATATTTACCGAAAATTATTTGTGCAAGTGGCTTCACTGGGCCATGAGGTTTGATACACCGTACACTGCTTTTTGGAAAACAAATTGGCCCAATTTCTGCACAACTCACTTGAATTAATATTGGATTAACATGATTTTGACTTACGTTACATGTATTAAGATGAAATCAATACTATTCAAAAGCAATCATAGATTTCAGTATAATTTAATATGAATAAAGGCAAAACCGAAAAATCTTTGTTTTTTATGCCCCCGGAATAAAAGATTTGGGAGCATATAGTTTTTTGCCTGTCCGTCTGTCTGTTTGTCTGAAAAACTTTAACATTGGGCATTAAACTTTTAAATGGAAGCTGGTGATAGAGCTTTCATATTTCACATGTGTATTCTTGTGACAATACCTTTCCATTGATACCAAAATTTTTGACCTTGTGACCTTCACCTTGACCTTTGACATACTTTTCAAAAACTTTAACATTGGACATAACTTTTGAATGGTTAGTGATAGGGCTTTCATATTTTACATGTGTATTCCTTGTGACAAGATCTTTCCATTGATACCAACATTAAGCTGACCCTGACCTCTCACATACTTAACAGAAAATGGTGTTTATACTAACAAAGATGCCACCGGGGGCATTCTTGTTTCCCAAACACAGGCTTTATAATTTCTGGCATGCTAGCTATCAATAATGAAAGGTTTGGTGTTCAATTTTAAATAAACTTAATTTATGAAATCATTTCATTGTTTTATTCTTTTTCTGCTGCACATTAATGTGGAATTTTACAAAATGATTTTATTTTTTATGTTGCATAATTGAACTATACTAGCTGGGCATATGACTTTGGACCACTTTATCCATCTTTTCAAATCAGTAAAAAAGTTATTGTTTTGAAATATGACTATTTTTTCTTGTTTGTACTTTTAAAGGTTGTCTGAAAAAAGAACTTCTCTGCATCCGGCAAAAATCTTTTTAGAAAAGTTGTGGGCTAAAATCCTGGTACTGGCACTATCAGTATTCAATGTCAGTATGTCGATAAGAGCGTGCATGGGTATCAGGTGAGCATTGGGCCCCTGGGGCTCTTGTTTGTATTGTTAAGATCGTCTTGAAGTCAATACTTTTCTCATCATTGAAAATTGATATACAAGTAGCTTTATTTCTTTTTTAATTCTAATCAGATTAATAGAAATGAATAGAACAAAATGCACAAGAATAAAGATCAAACAAAAGTTGAGGGAGGCCTCCGTTTTATTTATCAGTTTTATTGGGGGATAGAGGGTAACTTTAACCTTTAAAATAAGAATAAAATTTTATCTAAACATCGAAGTTCCGCGGGCACCGATACTTACCAATACCTACCGAAAGGTACAACTTTTCTTCCTGAAAAATACAGAAATAATCGTCTGTCAATAGCGGTTGACGACCATTTTCAATTCTGTTTTAACTAAAAACAAGCCCTCAATATCCAAGCTGTTCACTCTCATCTTCATCGCGATACAAACATTAAAATTAAAATTAATAACTTTAAAGCTGAAAAATGTCAAGATAAGAATTAAAAAAGTGACCAAAGGAGCGAAAAATAAATTAAGTCTTTTAATGCTTAGATTTGATAACCATGTAAGTACATGTACCCCAAGCTGTGACTAGTGCTGCGTTTCCCATCACCTAATTAACCTGCCGGTTTTCCGGTAAATTTCTCCAGGTAAAAACTAATTGTTATGAAAACATGTCCGTGTAGATTTCTCCAGGTAAAAATTAATTGTTATGAAAACACGTCCGTAGTTGTGTATATCATCCAGACTAACGGGACAAAATAACATGATCCGCACATCCGTTTCTGAAAACTACCGTCCGGATCCGGAACGCGGATTTCCGGATTATCGGATCATTTTTGCACTATGCAAGTTTGTTCCCCAAGAAATCGTCCAGAGTAACGAATTTTCCGGAGTAACCAATTCTGGACTAACGAATCATCACTGTATATTATTTCCAATTTTTGAAAAACGCTGCTATTTTTCCCAATTTAGTAGGCCATGGGCCCTAGTCCCAAAATTGTGAGTGAGAGCCCTGCCTAACCTATTAAGTTTGAATAAACGTGATAAAGGAATTGATAAAATAAATGTATCTTATAATTTAAAGGTACAAATAGTCTAACAGGGATTAAAGTCAATAATGAAGTTTTACCGTAAATAGCTTTTAACACCAATTCTCTGTATTATAAACGATCAACCTAAATTTGGCACGCATGGTGACCAATCGTGATGAAATTTTATATACATAATCATTGTAATCAGATATGAAAAAAAGTTAATAGGGACAAAGTCATACGGTGATCCGTTACCATGGAAACACAGTTTCAATAATTGGCTTGTGATAATATGGGGATTTTAACTTATGGTATCTTCTAATGAGAACTATATGTTATACAGAACTTATTTGTTTTAAATACTGTAGTAAAACATGAACTCTTCAGATATTTATACTCAAACCTAAAAAATGTCTCCCTACTTTGATGAAATAGTGAAAAATTTGTAACTGCATGTGCAATTCTAAGCCTATTTCCTGAAGAAAATATCAAAAAACATACCATGTAATCAATCTAATAGTATATTTAGCTCACCTCGACGAAGTTGAGTGAGCTTATGCTATACCCCCGCACGTCCGCGTCCGTGTCCGCGTCCGGTTAAGAAGTTTGGGGTAGCTCAGTATTTGGCAAAGTACTGATGCTACAGTAACCAAACTTGCACAAGTGATTTATCTTTGGATGCTGAGGTGAACCCATGCATCGGATGCTGCATCTGACCTACATTTTCCGCTTGAGTGACTTGGTTAAGAAGTTTGGGGTAGCTCAGTATCTGACAAAGTACTGATGCTACATTAACCAAACTTGCACAAGTGACTCATCTTTGGATGCTGAGGTGAATCCATGCATCAGATGCAGCATCTGACCTACATTTTCCGCTTGATTGACTTGGTTAAGAAGTTTGGGGTAGCTCAGTATCTGACCAAGTTCTCATGCTACAGTAACCAAACTTGCACAAGTGATTCATCTTTGGATGCCGAGATGGACCCATGCATTGGATGCAGCATCTGACCTACTTTTCCACTTGAGTGATTTTGCTTTTAAAAGCTAGTATTGAGCAAAGTATAAGTGCTACATGTACCAAACTTACATGTTGTATGTATCTTTGATCAAACTTTCATAAAATGACCTTGACCTACTTTTTCCGCTTGAGTGATTTTGCCTTTAAAAGCCAATATTGAGCAAAGTATAAGTGCTACATGTTCCAAACTTGCAAAATGGATGTATCTTTGATTAAACTTTCATAAAATGACCTTGACCTACTTTCTCCGCTTGATTGATTTTGCCTTTTAAAGCAAATATTGAGCAAAGTATAAGTGCTACATGTACCAAACTTGCATATTGGATGTATCTTTGATCAAACTTTCATGAATGACCTTGACCTACTTTTTCCGCTTGAGTGATTTTGCCATTTAAAGCCAATATTGAGCAAAGTATAAGTGCTACATGTACCAAACTTGCTTATTGGATGTATCATTGATCAAACTTTCATATAATGACCTTGACCTACTTTTTCCGCTTGAGTGATTTTGCATTTAAAAGCCAAAATTGAGCAAAGTATAAGTGCTACATGTACCAAACTTGCATATTGGATTTATTTTTGGTCATATTTCATAAAATGACCTTGACCTACTTTTTCCGCTTGAGTTATTTTTCCTTTAAAAGCCAATATTGAGCAAAGTATAAGGTCTTCATGTACTTAACTTGCATATTGGATGTATCTTTGATCACACTTTCATAAAATGAAATTGACCTACTTTTTCCGCTTGAATGATTTTGCCTTTAAAAGCCAATATACATGAACTTAGAAATATGTTTGAATTGAATTTTGCTGCCACGAGGTGAGCTTCGTAATCTGTGATTACCTATGTTTTCAAAATGTACAAAAACATTTTTGGGGCTATTTACAATATTACTTCAAAAATCAACTTCCATAAAACTTACTAATTTTAGAAAAAGGGGAATTCCCATAGGAGATTTCTCTAGGACGGAGGAAGTAAACGTTTAGCAACAATCAACATGGAGGGAAATTTTGCATGTTTGCTGTCTATTTACAGTTTATAATTAGTTTATTTTGATACATATGCCTGTATTTTTTATCGCACTTGATTTCTCTCTGGATCTCTACTCGCGGGATCGGGAAAATTAGGTTCAATGACCATACTGAATATGTTGAAACATTCTTCCTTGATATGCGAAAAAAATTGGGTATTTACCTTTGGGGTGTGGAAGGAGTGGGGTAAATACCAGAGCATTTCATGTAGCCTGTAAATTGGGGGAAAGGGTGGGTCCATGATCTGAAACTCCCTTGAGGTCATGCACTGGATCCCTCCTTTAGATAGGGAGTAGCCATATGACTTTTTGGGGGGAGGGGGGTGGTGGTTTGGGTAAGAAATCTTTGCTTGAATTTTTGTCAGAAAGAATATTCTGGCCTGAAGCGTTGGTGAAAAAAAAAGCATTTTGCTACGATGGTATTCATTTTGGAAAAAAATCCAACCAAGAGGGCCAGAAGAAAAAAAAAATGACCCTGTAATATCCGACCCATGGTTGATCCCCTAAATGTCCCTGTAATCTTGGTCCAGATTCTACTGTTAATGAAAATGTAATGTTTATCTTGTTTCTTAAGTGGAAATAAAACAATATCTTTAAGAGATGAATTAATAAAAAGAATTAGGTATAAATAACATCAAAATCAAATCTTCTGTGGATCCTGCCAGGTGGATAAGAGGGGGTGGGGGGGGGGGGGTTGTCTCCTAACACAATAAATATAAATGAGAAAGGAACTGATATCAAAATCAAAATCTAAACTTTTTCTAGTAGACTGTCTATATAGTATCACCCTGATTCAATTAATTAAGAGTTTGACTGTCTGGCTTGTAGGATTTAAAGTGAGGGGGGTAATTATGGGATTTGGGGGGTGGGGTTGAAAGAAAATGTTTTATTGAGAGAAGATAGGATTATTGGCAAGGGTGAGAGATGAAATAGTAGTAATGATAAATTTGCTGTCTATGATACATGTCATTTGTAAATTATTTTCTTATGCAGTATTTGATTTTATAATTTCTTATAGGTATTTAGACAATCTACAATTAATTACATTCCAAAAATTATCAAGCTTACTCTATTAGCCAGTTTGTAAAATGAAACTAATATGTCTTTTTGAGTATCATTCATCTTCTAAGAGATCCCCTCCCTTCTTTTCTTAAATGACTGAATTTAAACACAGATGTAAATCATATACTCCATTTCTTAATATTTTCCGACTCACTACACTAGATGGTCTTTATATTAGATTAAGATGATCAAAAAGCAGAACTAAGATAAGAAATTAAAAACCTTCCCAGGCTATAATATATTTAATCCTTCATCTTCCAAAATAAAAATCTTCAACTCCCTTTTAATTTCGAAGATTCCTAGATCTACCTTTAATATTCGCAAACAATGGTGAAGTGAAACAATCACAAGTTGATTTAGGAGAGGGGGAGGGATGGGTGTTAAAAAATATGTGTCAAAGGATAGAAATGCACCAAATTTCACACTCAGATTTTCACCATTTTGAAATAATTTTCAGCTAAAAAAAGCCACCATGAATGTCGATTAAAGTTAATTAATAGCGATTTCGTATCGTGACTGGAGAAACATAAACATCTTAAATATCCCGTTTACATGCATGTCTTACTGACATGTGCTCTCCGCTGGACCATACATTGCATGAAAGTATTGTGAATTGTGAAGTACATAAATTAAATAAAAAAAAGTAGAAAAAAAAGTAAAAGATAAATTAATAAAAAAAAAAATCAATTTAAGAAATGCCCCTATTGCATCAAAATGGATTTTTATGCACCCTTGATCCGTATTACCTAGGAATTCCCTTTTTTCTCTCTTATTAATGTGAATTTCTCCCCTATATAAATCTTATTTTTTTTTTGTACTTTTGTCTGTTTTAATTGATATTTAATTGCATGATGAAACCTTTAATTTTTTCATTGTCAAATTATTTACCTTCGTTGAACTCCAAATAACAAAGGGAATACTTATAAAGAGAGGAGGAAGCAGAAATTTTGGAACAAATTGTTCAATGTCGAGGCTGAGAAGACTGACAGCTGCTAGTTTCAGGGCTCGCGCTGGGCTTCGCAAATGTCGCATTTTGCGACAAAAAATTGAAATTTGCGACAGAAAAATCGCGATTTGCGACAAAGGGAATATTCTAAAAATGAGTTTTCAAGAACCGACAAACACGCGAATTCGGCATTGTCAGATCGATTCTAAGTAATCCAAAGTGCAGGTGAAGCGTTCAGGTGTAACGTAGGTAAGCGACCGTAAAAGGTGTGAAATACAGGTAATTAGGTAGCCCCAGCAGCACAAAAGCCACTGCTAATTAGATAATTATATTAAGAAGATAAGCTGTTTAACGTTAGTATTCCTAATTTTGGAAAGATATTTTAACTTTGTTACGGCGGACGGCAAACTTCACAAAAATGTATATCTTTCGATGTCATTGAAAAGTTTTGATCATCACGAGTATGTCATACTATGTAATTATTTTATTTTTCAATTCTTTGTTTCTCCCCCAAAAGAAGTACCACTGTATTATTTAATTTAGATTTTAAAATTGGGAAACGTAACTTTGAAATGTCCAATTCCGTATCGGAAAACAAAATAGCAAAGTTGACGCCGTTCATTTTTAAAACATCTGCAAGTTCTGACGATAAAACTATCAAAAATGAGCCTTCAATAGCATCTAAATTGAGGTTTTGAGATCTTTTTATTCATGATAAAAGCATACGAGCTCGACGTCGTGGACCCATAATAGCACCCCTCTACTTTCTTTTAATTTTGCGTCATAGCTAGGCGTCGATCTCTCGGCGACGAAGAATTGAACAAGAAAAAAATAATTTTATTTCTAGGCCATTGTGATTACTAAAACAAACCACAAATAGCTTACGTATCTATATGAGAAATATTCATCTAGATAAGTTACATGTACGTTGAGACCTTTTATTTTTTTTGCGGGGGGGGGGGGGGGGGGTCCGCTACACCGACCTTATTTATTTAATCAGGTCAACATTTTTTTTTTCACAACAAGCAAAGATTGTTTAAGGGGACCGTTTTCAAGCTACATTGAATAAATGATGAAGAGCATATCTAGAGGATGTTAAGAGCCACCTTGGAAATTTCCTAAAATGCTATTTTTCCCGTTTCTATGTCTAATGTTTTTCACAATCATATACTTGGACCCCCTCCCCATCCCAGGAAAAATTCAAGGTCTGTCCATCTTTCTTTGGCTACAATAGCCAATTCCTGGCTGTCTTTGCTACATGTATCAAAGAGTTCAAGTCATGGGGGGTCAGTACTAAAGCTTGATCTAAAAGCAAAGCTGCAGTTCTTTCATCCTACACCATGTTTGCAGCTACCAACTGCCTTGTCAGTACAGTAATCCCTAAACTGCAAATTGATAATGATAAGCATAGAAGGCCCTCCAATGGATATTTTTTAATTAGATGGGAGGACTTCTATGAAGAATTCTGTGACCTTTTGAGTTGGTCTAATTGGACTCATCACTTACTCAGTACTGTCATTGAATTCAAACTTACTGAATATTTTGCATTTACTATGTTATCAGAGAAGTAGTGTTGATGCTAGTCTCTGACTTTGTTGATTCTAATACAATATGACTGTGTATGTTCTTGAAAATTAAACACGTAGATCAACACATACACTATCTCTATTGAGAAAAATGAAAATTTTTTTCAGCAACTTTATCGTGGCGCAGTATTGTGCTACAGCACAATTTTGCGTCATCGCGCAAATTTGCGACACAAAATTTTGAGCCAGTGTGAGCCCTGAGTTTGCTAGATTTGACGAACTTACTGACAATCGTATTATTAGAAAAAAACTACCAATACGATTGCTGAGTAATAGCTCCAAAGTACAAATATTGCATGGGTAATGTGGGTAGCTCGAATTACCTTTATACCACCTGCACTGTACTGTACTGTAGTACAATATACAAGGTAAATCTTGTTCTGCTTGAAAAGATGTGTGCCCATTTAGTTGTCATTTTGATAATTATGTATCTGACTATGAAAAGATTGTGATATCAGCGCTCTTATAAAGTGCTGAAAGAATACCTTCAGGGTACAGACTTATCTTTTTACGTCATTGGTCTTTTGATGAAGATGATACAACGGCGTAGGTCTGCCTCAGAAAAAGTGGAGGGGTATAACATCCCAAAATGTCTTACAAGCAAAAAAAAGGGGGGGGGATAAAGAATGGGGGTTTCAGTGGCAGATCAAGCGTTTGAGTTAGAGG
Source organism: Pinctada imbricata (assembly GCA_033119305.1). Classification (NCBI taxonomy): domain Eukaryota; kingdom Metazoa; phylum Mollusca; class Bivalvia; order Pterioida; family Pteriidae; genus Pinctada; species Pinctada imbricata. The sequence continues at coordinate 45,969,572 of VSWD01000010.1, forward strand.
GGCCGTAAAAAATGGCGAGGGGTCTGGGGACCTTCCAGGTGGCCAGCGTGTCCAGGGCAGAGTCCTGGTAGGGGGACCAGGGGGCAAAGCCCAACGGAAGCTAACGAATCTCAGCCTTTTTGGGCCCATTTGAATTAAAATTGACGCATTTTACAATTATATTAACTAATAGGTGGTTAATATATAAATATTTACTCTTTTGTGTATGGAAAATGATCATTTTACCTATGATTTGCAAAATTTAAGGGGGGGGAGGGTACATCCCCCTTCCCTTGAATCCGCCACTGGGTTTCATGTTATGTATTCACAAATTTAGATATATCTGGTGCAGCTCTAAATTTTGGATCTGTTTTTATACGTACATGAAGAAATGTCTGTTGAGCAGTAGCGAACCAACAAAAAAATTTGAAAATTGACAAAAAAATTGTAAATTTATGGTACAAAATGTTGCTAGTAGATTTTAAGCAATGTTAATGCTTCATAAAATATTGTGATTGAAAAGTATTTGTGTGTGTGTGGGGGGGGGGCAAACATAATTGTGCCTCCCACTTTTCAAAGTGGGGGAGGCCGGGCATATGCCCTGGCTGCTCCCCCTCCTTCTCCTACGCCCTTGTGATAGCCATTTGTTTGCCCGTCTGTCATTTCATCCGCTTTCAATGAAAGAGTATGAAAATATATAGTGGAGATGATAAGATTTAGCACGTGTATGTATCTTGAAAAGACACATCTTTTGATACCAAATTTTTTACCTTTTGACATTAACCTTGACCTTTGACCTACTATTTTCATTTTTTTCAGGGAAAATACTAAATAGAATTCATATAAAATCTGTCTCCCTGAATGCCTTTAAATTTCATATAATTCAAGCGATACATAATACAGTATGTTATAATATATTTTCTCACGGTTTCGAGACATCACAGCAAAAGGAGAGGAGGGGGAGGTTGCAAACTAGCAAGTTTAAAACTTGGCTACATCTTTTGAGGCATGAGTGGAAGGGCTTTATTATTTCACATGTACATTACTTATGACAAGATAATTCATCTTAGAATAGAGACAATGTTACCTTGACCTCAAAATTCGACCTGCTTTTCTAAACCTTTATATTAGGCTGTATCTCTTGAATTATAAATGGTAGGTCTTAAATATTTCATGTATAAATTGACAAGACCACTCTTTTCAGACCTTAACCTTTGACAATGTGACCTTGATGTTAAAATTTGACCTTTTCTCAAACTTTTGAATAGTAAGTGATAGGGCCTTTGCATTCCCTTTGACTTTGACTTATGATACTCAAAGCTGCTATCCGGGGCATTAATTTATGTTTCACAAACATAGAGCTTGTTCCTATTTGACCATGAACTCTTAACATATGCATGATGCTTTAAATATATCAGTATCACTGTAACATCACTGTAGTTTTTATGTTGCCTGCAATGCAAGAGCTACATATAAGGATAACTTTTCTGGCGTCCGTTCACCTTTTATAGTACATGTACTATGTCTGAGATCAAAACATTTGTCCTTGTGACCTTTACCTTGACCTCTGGCAACTGCCATTATGGTATCCTCTTCTTAAGGGGAAACATCTAGTTTTATTCTGATCATGTTTGATGTCCTTTTAAGCATAACAAAATTGAAAATCATCATATATTTTTATCTAAATTTCCTAACTCACTGAAAGTTAGGAAATAATCGACAAGACGGGATAAAGCACATTGTTGTCATCTGACTGTTGAATTATGTCATATATTATCATTATTCCAAAATTGACACAACATTCATGGATAATCATACTTCTTGATGAAAATATGTAAAAGGTCAATGCCGACGGCTTTTCAGTATTATTTTCTACTTGAAGTATACAAATTTCAAAACATTTCGACCAAGTCTTTTAAAAATACAGTGAAAATATACTAAAATAGTTAAAAATTATTTAAAAATCTATTTCTGGTCAAAATGTTTTGAAATTTTGTATACTTCAAGTTGAAAGGATGTTCTTTGACATATGTAACAGGTTTTTAATTTTTTGGTCGCATAACCGAGATATTGTGTGTAATGGGAAGGGGGGGGGTATATGCACATACATGTTAAGCTAAGGGCAAAATATAGGCGCATGGAACGCAATAACTTGAATATGCGTCAACAGATTTTTATGATATTCATACATTATGATTGGACTGTGGAGAGGAAGCCGCCTTTCGATTTTCAGGTTCATTCGATGTGTCGTTACAGAGTTATGGGACTTAGATATTTTAAGATACAGTGAAAATATACTAAAATAGTTAAAAATTATTTAAAAATCTATTTTTGATCGAAATGTTTTGAAATTGTGTATACTTAAGGTAGAAAGGATGCTCTTTTACATATGTAACGGGTTTTTGGGCGGATTGCAAAGCAATTCCGGTCTATGGATTGACGATGTCCGTCTGTCTGTCCGTCCGTCTGTCTGTCCGTCTGCTGTCAACATTTTTAATTTTTTGGTCGCATAACCGAGATATTTGTAATGGGAGGGGGGGTTATATGCACATACATGTTAAGCTAAGGGCAAAATATAGGCGCATGGAACACAATAACTTGAATATGCGTCAACGGATTTACATGATATTTCTACATTGTGATCAGACTTTGAAGAAGAAGCCGCCTTTCGATTTTCAGGTTCATCCGATTTGTTGTTATGGAGTTATGGGACTTAGATATTTTAGATACAATGTAAAAATATACTAAAATAGTTAAAAATTCTTTAAAAATCTATTTTTGATCAAAATGTTTTGAAATTTTGTATACTTCAAGTAGAAAGGATGTTCTTTCACATATATAACGGGTTCTTAAATTTTTTGTCACATTATCCGGAAATTATGTGTAATGGGGGGGGGGGGGGGTTATATGCACATACATGTTAAGCTAAGGGCAAAATATAGGTGCATGGAACGCAATAACTTGAATATGCGTCAACAGATTTTCATGATATTTATACATTGTGATCAGACTTTGAAGAGGAAGCTGCCTTTCAATTTTCAGGTTCATCCGATTTGTCCTTATGGAGTTATGGAATTAGATATTTTGGTGTTGTGAAAAAAAATCCCAATGGGCGTATCTTGCTGCGTGAGCGTAGGCTTTATTGATATTTGAACATTTTGAATAGACTTTGAATATATATACATACACATATCAAAATTACTGTGGATGTATATACACGTCAAACTTATATATATACTTCTCATAGATAAAAATAAACGAGCACTATACATGTACATGTACCCTGTAGATCCCTTTAGCTAAGTTTCCCTTAGATTTGTCAGTTTTAATTTCACGGTCGTCCTCTAAGCTAGCCTAGGTCTTTATAACTTTCCAATAGCAAATTAAGTCAATACTATTTGTTCATTACATTTCTCTCTTCATCTGTTCATATTTTGATAACACCGATTGTCGATTCATTTTCCTCCCACGTGTGATCCGTCAGCCATGTTGTTTTGTTTTAATACAGTACTGGCCTTATGCAAATAAGTGCTTACACGTGTTCGCAATCGGTCTTCTACGGAGAAAAGTAGGTTATATTAGGGTACCCATTTTATAAGCAATAATTGATCATAGCTCGGTAGTGAGGGCATATGTGACTATTGTAACCAGCCAGTTTCTAATTTCTAAGCATGATAGACTCGTTTGCCTTAAAATTTTGACAAAAATAATTGATTCATGGTTTGATCTTGACGAGACTGTTTGTAACTTTAATTCTTATTGTCACATCATATCATATAGAAAATATTGTCCAATTTGACAAAACTACCATTATCAAGAGCTTAACAAAGTATTTATATTTGCTTTTTCTCTCTTTTACAGTGAAACAAATGCTATGCCTGCAAGTTCATCTGAGAATTTTGTGCACATAGAGGAGACTCTGAGGTCATCCTTGAATGGAGCACAGAAAAAAGTAGACAGCCAAATTGTTTCATCTGCAAAACGTGTACTTTTGAATAACATTGGCTTTCAGCCAGCTAAGAGAGCATACGCCTTCGAAATTGATTCCTTGAGGTCCAAGTATATTCCTCTGAATCCATCTCAACCTAAACTATCGGAGGAGCATGAACTTTTATCGAGTAAGTTATTAACCCAGTCTTTACGAAAAGTTTTTCGAACCACTAGCCAGAAGATACAGTAACTTTTGCTAGATTTGTAAAGTTTATAAGGGAAATTCTACCAGCCCTGCAAAATTTTTACTGGCATCGGGCTAGTGAGTTTTGGTAAAGACTGTTAATTATTTGTGAAATTATTTAACATGTTGTAAATTGCTTTATTTTTGTCAGTACCAATTTTTGTCAATTCATCAAAAATGACAGTTTCTTCAGTACATAAATTCGTCATTCAAGGGTCCCTAAAATGTAATGCTTAGATCGGTGTCGAATCTGCCGTATATGTTTGCATTCATTGTTTGTTTAGCATTATCGGTAAACAAACAATTGAAGACATGTATATCACCTAGGTGGTATGCGACTTTGTGTGCATATTCAGTTTTCATTGATTTGCCATTTGCATGATGTAATAACATTATGCTACAATGTCTTTAAACTTTGAACCTCAAGTGTCTTTCTCCCTCATCTGCAGTGCTTCAGATGCTATTTAAGTTTAACATGACTTCCTTACTACAGTATATTTTGTTAAGAGTATTTATATTTGTCAGTTTGTAATTTCGTTAAGGAAGGCACTGACGAAAATGACAAAAATTGGTACCCGACGAATAAAAACCAATTTACAGTAGTCAGCATGGTCTATGTGTAGTTCTGATGGTTTTTTTGTTTTTTGGATTATTTACAACAGAAGTTAAAGATGAAAAACATGAGGGTTCTCGCTTGGTTATTGAAACGGTGATTCCTGGGGTATAATTTAGTTAAGTGGGGGAGGGGGGGGGGGGGGAATTGGACTTGGAGGAGGTGGGTAGCAGTCTCTGCTGTCACCCTCCTTATTTAGGTAGATGAAATTTTTTTTGGTGTGTCTGGGAAGCATAAGTGAGAACACTGAATATTAATTACCGAATTAATTTCTTCCATTATATGATTTCATATCTACATGTATTACATACTAATCTCATTTTCATGTTGTCTGCGACACAAGAGCAACATATAGGGATAACTTTTTCCGGCATCCATCTGTTTTTCTAACTGTTCCTCTGTCTATCTGATAGTCACACTTTCACATATCTCGCTATAATTTTCACTATACATCAGACTTTCAAACTTGCAGGGACGTTAAAGCATAATGAGAGTCACCACCCAATAAAGGTCAAGGTCACTTTCAAGGTCAAGGTCACATATTTATATTTTCATGCAACAGACAACATACCCGTTCCTGAACAGTGCTATTTCTACTCTTTTTAGCTCACCTCGACGAAGTAGAGGGGGGCTTATGCTATCGCCCCGTCGTCGGCATCTGCATATAGGTGAAGCAAAAAAGGGACAGGTCCATTCCCGCCAAACTATAAGTCCTACATCAACCAAACTTGCATGGATGATGCATCTGAGGATGCTTACAACAATGCACAGTGATTTTTTAGCTCGCCGGGACGAAAAAGTCTGGAGAGCTAATGCCATACCCTCGGCGTCTTTGTCGTCGTCGTCGTCCGTAGACAAAACTTTAACCCGGGCTGTATCTCTTGAACTATAAGGGGTAGGGCTTTGATATTTCACATGTAGATACGTTGTGACGAGACCTTTCATTTGAGACCATGACCTAGTGACCTTGACCTTGGACTTTGACCTTCTTTTCAAAAACTTTAACCTGGTTTCTTACAAAAACCTGTATAGGCGAGCTATGTAATCTTTGATTACCCTATTTTTTGGCCTGACTTACCACCGAATATCGGTGGCTTCCCCTTGTTAAAATTAGCTTTATTTTCCCAAAAATCGGTCCATATTTTCCCAATAAACAGAGATTAAAATTGTTTTCAAGATTGAATTGAATTTGAAACGAAACGTGCACAAAAGTAATAGAAATCTCTTAATATTTCCTTCACGTTAATTACTTGTTGATGGATGCTACGGGGACTGGAGGTCTCATAACTCTAGGTACTATTTTAAAAAATTAAATAAAAAGATACAAGAGATCTACCAAAAATCGATTCATTTTTAGCTCACCTGAGCCATAGGCTCAAGTGAGCTATTGTCATAGTGTTGCGCCTGTCGTCCGTCGTCGTAAACTTTTCACATTTTAAACTTCTTCTCCAGAACGGCTGAAGGGATTTTGATGAAACTTGGTAGGTATGAAGTACTCATGGTCCCCTACAAGTGTTGTTGTTTTTCGTCCGGATCTGTCAACAGGTGGCGCCACCACAGCCAAAAGTAGGTCACGGGGGGTACCTTCCTTTGACAAACTTCTTCTTCAGAACCAAAGCATGTATCGACAAACCGAAAGCATCAGGATGATCTAGAGAGATGTCGTAAGAATTGTTGTTATTTTTGGTTCCACTTCGAAGTCAAATTTTTGACGCGTTTTTGACGTCTTTTCGGACTTAGTCAGAAATGCACATTTTTGCACTATTTCTTTAAATAACTCAATAAGTGTATAATTTTACACACTCATTTACTACATATTTATCATATTTAACTTATTTAATGCTTTGATATGTATTTTATGCTTAAATTTTATTTTTTTGATTTTTTAATTTTTTTCTTATGTAAAAACAGGGACGTATATAAAATATACGTCCCTGGTAAAAAGGAAGGGGGGGGGGGGTGATTTTCATACATTTTCTGCTTCTTTTCTATAACCACTCTTCAGATTGTCATGACAATTTGTAGGTATGAGGTACTCATGCATGGTACCCTACAAGTGAAAGAATTTTGTCAAGATATCCACATTTGGATGTTTAAGGAATATTTTTTAAGATTGTACATAGGTAACAATGTATGTTTTCCATGCCCAATGTTACAGGTGCAACTACAGGAAAAAAACCTTCTTTGTATGATTAATCATTTTTAGATCGACCTTTCATCCATAGTTACAGCTGATAATTCAACAAGTGACACATGCTTCAATGTCTTATTGATTGACCTTGTATGTGATATGATTCAATTATTTAAATTCTTGATAATTATTTAGAATTTTAAATTTAAAGTCGGGAACAAGATTTCAAAAGCGGCCATGTTTTGCCGTGTACCTTAAGGGGATTCCCCATGTAGAAATGTGATACCTTTAGTACTGCGATACATTTCAGGAGATACAGTGCAAACGGAATAGATTTTTATTTAATGTGCATTATACTTGGAACACTTTCATAATGGTTATCATTCATGTACTTGGAACACTTGCATATACTTGTTATCATGTATAAAGTTTGCTCGAATTTCCTCTGTCTTAGACTCTCTTAGATGAAGTAATTTACGGACTGATTTCTTGAAGAAACATCTAATGAGTAATCTCTTCCTCTGGATTTTGAGAATGCATAGGACATTTAATATCTGAAATTCTTGAAATAAATAATTCAGTTCAGAGTTCCTGAAATCTTCCTATGAAATGTTGGACCACAGAAAGCTGTTGTTTAAATAGAGAAAATAAATTATTATTTACAACCATAAGCCACTGTGTTCGACATCTTGTATGTATAATATTTCTAAGAGGAACACAGAGGCCTGAGGTTGTGAATAATAAAACATTTTCTCTCATAAAATGACAGGTTCCTGTGATAAGACATTTGGGAATTTTTATCTGTTCAAATAATAGATACATGATGAGTTTTTATCGGACCAAATAACTTTTTGTCGGCAAATCCTATGCAACCGATACATTTCATGAACTCTCTCCGCTAACAACTTTTCCGTGTAACAGACCTTTGATGAGGTAAAACAATTTGTTAACAGTAAATAACGATGTCATAGGTCTGCTAGTTGGACAAGCTTAACAATTTCATGGGCCTTTTAATTTGTTTCAAACTACGAAATCTAGAGAAACCACTTGAGTTGTTGAACAGCGTATGCTGAAATGCGACGCTCCTTCTCGCCTGTTGAAATATGCCATAGGCAAGAAGCGCCGCATTTCAGCATATTTACTGAAAATTATTTGTTCAAGTGGCTTCACTGGGTCATGAGGTTTGATACACCATACACTGCTTTTTGGAAAACAAACTGGCCCAATTTCTGCACAACTCACTTGAATTGATAAATATTGGATTAAACGATTTTAACTGTACGTTTCATGTATTTGAGATGAAATCAATACTATTCAAAAGCATTCATAGATTTCAGTATACTTTAATATGAATAAAGGCAAAACCGAAAAATCTTTGTTTTTTATGCCCCTGGAATAAAAGATTCGGGAGCATATAGTTTTTGGCCTGTCCGTCTGTCTGTTTGTCTGTCTGTTTTCCGAAAAACTTTAACATTGGGCATAACTTTTAAATGGAAGCTGGTGATAGAGGTTTCATATTTCACATGTGTATTCCTTGTGACAATACCTTTCCATTGATACCAAAATTTTTGACCTCGTGACCATAACCTTGACCTTTGACGTACTTCTCAAAAACTTTAACATTGGGCATAACTTTTGAATGGTTAGTGATAGAGGTTTCAATTTTTACATGTGTATTCCTTGTGACAAGATCTTTCCATTGATACCAATATTACGCTGACCCTGACCTCTCACATACTTAACAGAAAATGGCCTTTATACTAACAAAGATGCTGCCGGGGGCATTCTCGTTTCACAAACACAGGCTTTATAATTTCTTGCATGCTAGCTATTAATAAATGAAAGGTTTTTTGTTCAATTTTAAATAAACTTAATTTATGAAATCATTTCATTGTTTTATTCTTTTTCTGCTGCACATTAATGTACAATATGATTTTATTTTTGATGTTGCATAATTGAACTATACTAGCTGGGCATATGACGTTGGACCACTTTATCCGTCTTTTCAAATCAGTAAAAAAGTTATTGTTTAGAAATGTGACTATTTTTTCTTTTTTGTACTTTTAAAGGTTGTCTAAAAAAAACTTCTCTGCATCCGGCAAAAATCTTTTTAGAAAGGTTGTGGGCTAAAATCCTGGTACTGGCACTATCAGTATTCAATGTCAGTATGTCAATTAGAGCGTGCATGGGTATCAGGTGAGCGTTGTGCCCCCTGGGGCTCTTGTTTAAAAAGGATTGCGATAATAAAGGTACTGGTAACACTCCCGTAATATCCGATGAAAATGAAGTCACCTACAGCCTCAGTTATCGACCCGAACAGGCCTCTGTTTCCGATAAAGAAGTCAATGACATCTCAAATGAGGACAACAGTTACACGTCCGACTCAGATTCTGATGCCGCAGTCTTGTCCCACTTCCTGACAATCGTAAATTCGTACCCCAAAAAAATGAAGGCTTTAAAATGTTTGATCTGTAATATGGTTATAATTAAGGGTTTACTAAACACAAAATCTACGCAAAAAGAAAATCTCGATTTTCACAAAAGTATGAAATAATTTAGCAAATTAGCCACATTTGTGAGTGAATCTTCATATGACGTCCTAAATGTTTCCCATTAGAATTTAAGCTTGTACGTTGATATTTCGTTAGCACAGTCTTAAGCAAGTTGTCAATTTTTCAAAAAATGGAACTCGTTGGAAACGTCGTAAAACAATATAATTTGTGAATAGGTACCTTCTCTAATTTCTACCCGAGGGCAAGCTACCTTTCAAATTGTTTGAAAATATTTCTACAAAGTGTAGTCCAACTCCTAAATGTGTAACCCTATGATATGTATATATATTTTGTATACACCTGTGTAGATACCTGCATAAAGCATGCACAGCGATATACACAATGGGTAGAGTGTTCGATAATCAAGTGTAGGTGTGAAAGAGGGGTAGGTTTATTTGTTTAGGGAAAGTATAATTTTGCAAATCACTATCCAAAATTGAATGCTAGCTTGCCCTCGGGAGAGAATCAAAAAAGGTATATATGCATAAATCATATTGTTTAATAACGTTTACGGTCTGTTCTATTTTTAGCTCTACTGGTCTCAGACCAGTCGAGCTTATGCGATCACCCTTCGTCTGCTGTCCGTCCGTCTGTCCGTAAACAATTCTTGTCCGGACAACTCCTCTGAAACTGTTAGAGATAGAAAGTTAATTTTTTTTGCATTTTACTTGGTCCATGGTCTAGTTGTGCACCTGACATTAAGTTTCAGTCCCTGACCCCCAGGGTCTTAGAAAATGGGCGTGGTCATAAAATTCTATATAATCTTGTCCGGACAACTCTTCTGACACTATAAATGATAGAGACATAATTCTTTTTGCAATATGATGGGTCTGTGGTCTTGTGCACCTGATATTTTGTTTGAGCCCCTGACCTCCCAGGGTCTTAGAAATGGGTGTGGTCATTTTCTCCTACATAACTCTATATAATCTTGTGCTCGCAAGTCCTCTGACACTATAAATGATGGAGACTTAATTCTTTTTGCAATATGATGGGTCTGTGGTCTTGTTGTGCACCTGATATTTTGTTTGAGCCCCTGACCCCATGGGTCTTAGAAATGGGTGTGGTCATTTTCTTCTATATAACTCTATGTAATCTTGTCTGGACAACTCCTCTGACACTATAAATGATGGAGACTTAATTCTTTTTGCAGTTTGATGGGTTTGTGGTCTAGTTGTTCACCTGATATTTTGTTTGAGCCCCTGACCCCATGGGTCTTAGAAATGCTCCTATATAACTCCATGTAATCTTGTGCTCGCAACTCCTCTGACACTATAAATTATGGAGACAATTCTTTTTGCAATGTGATGGGTCTGTGGTCTGGTTGTGCACCTGATATTTTGTTTGAGCCCCTGACCCCCAGGGTCATAGAAATGGGTGTGGTCATTTTCTACTATATAACTCTATGTAATCTTGTGCTTGCAACTCCTCTGACACTATAAATGATGTAGAATTAATTCTTTTTGCAATGATTTGTCTGTGGTCTAGTTGTGTACCTGATATTTTGTTTTAGCCCTATACCCCCAGGGTCTTTGAAAATGGGTGTGGTAATTTTTTTTTCCTATTTAGTTGTGCTCTCTTCTCGTTTAAAGCTATTTATGATTGGGAGTTAATTCTTTATCCAATATTATGGATCTGTAGTCTTGATGTGTGATTGATAGTTCATTTGAGCTAGCAGCCCTTGGCCCCTAGGATCTTGGAAAATGGATGTTGCATTCTTTTTTGAACTACTTTTTCTTGGATATTATGAATTATATGAGTGCTATTATTGTTCCAGTCTGATGGATATGTTGTTTTGTCATGCTACTTCAATTTGTTAGAGCGCCTGCTCCCTATGGTCTTGGTTAAAAAAAAAAAGAAAGGAAATATAGTAACCCAACCATTGGTGTGCGCATCTTATTTTTGTATACAGCTTAAAGGGCATAGTTTTGATTGGATCAGGCTTTTCCGATCTTTACCAAACTTCATACACTTATTGCTTATGACAAGAGAAAGAACCCTATTGATTTTCAAGTTTTTTGTCAAATGTCAAGATTGAAATTGTAAATATTTTAAATCCTTGTATACACTCTAGAGGGTTCAATTTTGATTCGATCTTTACCAAACTTCATATACTAATTGCTTATGACATGTGGAAGAACTCTGTTGATTTTGAAGGTCATAGAAAATCTTTAAAATCTTTGTATACTGCATTTTGATTGGAAGAGTAGTAGTAGACCAGTAATATTTGTAACTATGATGTATTTATTTTTTCAGCACCAAAAATGACGGGGAAAAACAGTGTGGGCTGCGATGGTCTTCCTCATCCAAAGACTATCCTGTACCCTGAAGAAAAAATAAAACTTGAATGGAGGCGGGTCCATCAGATAGGTTCTGGACTTATCAACATGGGAAACACATGTTTTCTGAACTCTACACTTCAATGTTTAACATACACTCCTCCACTAGTCAATTACTTCCTGAGTGAGGAGCATTCTCAGACATGTAAGAACTATTACAGATGTTATTGATACCATTTATTTACAAGTATTACAGATGTTATTGATACCATTTATTTACAAGTATTACAGATGTGATTGATACCATTTATTTACAAATATTTACATTCCTACTGCGTTTCCCTTATATAAAGGTACCCAACCAACTGTTGCTTTATTTCTCGATAATCGCAAGAGCCTATCACGTGACTTTAGAACTTACACGGATTAATTTCTGATAAAATGCCCATTTTATTTATTGCTTTAATATAGATTCAAAACATGTATCCATTATCAAACGACGCCGTCTACCCCAGTGATTAAATGTGTCAAAATCTAGGTCACCCACATGTACACTTCCAAGAAGTGTGACGTAGTAAGTCGATCACGCGTCAGTAGACGAAGTTCAAGGACGAATTGCATTGTTGTCTGCAGAAAGATGCCGTGTTTGGATGAGCGAATATTCAGGCATAAGTGGATCAGATATTCAGTATTTAGGATGAGGATTTGATTCACTTGTGTCATTATCAACAGTGAATTTATCTTTGCTTCTTATGGATTCATAATATCAGAAATACTTCGAGTATCAGCGAATCTTTAGCCATGATGTTGAGGTAAGTCATGAAAATACCGAAAGTTTTCACGTTTTCGACGGCTGTACTCGACTTTTGCATTATTCTAATTACTTCCAGATGAAATAGGGTATTTACAGAAGTTTGTATACAATAATACCGATTGATTTCATATGTCTAAGCAGTTTAACAGTGTGTTAAAAAGAGTTTTCAAAAGTTTTCCCTTCAGTTTTGTGAAATTTCTCCAGTTTAACTCTACGCCATGTCTGAATTATGTTGGACAAAAGTCACGAATTTTCACGATTCAATTTTCTTCAGTTTTAATTGAAATGTTCAAAATACAGCAAGAGGACAAAATTCAGTTTCTCATTTGTCAACAACGTTTCCGTACAGAAGGTACTACTTCGAATCAAGCGAAAAACGTCGAACGTTCGTTTGCTCTTACGTCAAATGGCATTCTCCCTCCGCAATGATATTTCAAATGTAAAGAAACTGGCTGAAAAATTGGCAGAAATAACTTAGTTAACACGTAAAATGTAAATATAAGGATTGTTTGTCAGCTTTTGCGCTTTATCGGTGTGTATTGGCAGGGAATGGAAACAAAATTCATGAAAAGCACTTCGTGCTTTACATATTTTGTTTCGACGGCTGTACTCGGCTGGCAGGGAATGGAAACAAAATTCATGAAAAGCACTTCGTGCTTTACATATTTTGTTTCCATTCCCTACTGCCAATACACACCGATAAAGCGCAAAAGCTGAAAAACAATCCTTAAGTACTGTGAAATCATTAATTTTCGAGGGGCCAAATTTTTGTGGATTAGTGAGATTCAGTATTTTCGTAAGGACTTAATTTCGTGCATATTGTAGTGAAACCAAACTTTCATGAATGGTTCTCAGCCCAGGAAGTTGAAGGGCTTAAAAAGTCCGAAGGTGGTAACGGTTATGTTAACGTCGATCTTAAAACATCCACCTTAAAGCCTCTCCATGTCAACTGGCTTATTGCCACTCGCGCAAAGATATCCTTGAAATGTGACCTGATTAAAAGCGGGTTTCACAAGGATGTAGAGCTGCAACGAGTCGGGAACTTCTCGATTCGGTTCGATTTCGATTTTTATGTCTCGATTCGGGTTTTTTGGTTCGAGTTTTTTGCAATATTATTTTCCATGGACATTTAATTTTTAGCCGAGTTGCAAAACTCGGCTCTTAATTTGATGTGAGACGGGCGGGCGGGCGGGCCGGCGTCTGGGCGGGCGGTTAGGGCGGGCGTCTGGGCGGGCGGGAGGGCGTCAACAATTCGTTTCCGGACTATAAGTCAACTACGAAAGAGGCTATAACAATGAAACTTCATACACTTACTCACCATTAGTCAAGGATGAGCCCTATTGATTTTGGGGTCAAAAGGTCAAAGGTCAAGGTCACAGGACTTAGATGATTGAAAATGGTTTCCGGACCATATTTCAGCCTGTATTGCACCTATAATCATGAAACTTGCCAGAAATGTTTCCCTTGAATCAAGGATGAGCCCTATTGATTTTGGGGTCAAAAGGTCAAAGGTCAAGGTCACAGGACTCAGATGATTGAAAATGGTTTCCGGACCATATTTCAGCCTGTATTGCACCTATAATCATGAAACTTGCCAGAAATGTTTCCCTTGAATCAAGGATGAGCCCTATTGATTTTGGGGTCAAAAGGTCAAAGGTCAAGGTCACAGGACTCAGATGATTGAAAATGGTTTCCGGACCATATTTCAGCCTGTATTGCACCTATAATCATGAAACTTGCCAGAAATGTTTCCCTTGAATCAAGGATGAAGCCTATTGATTTTGGGGTCAAAAAGTCAAAGGTCAAGGTCACAGGACTCTGTTGATTGAAATTGGTTTTCGGACCATATTTCAGCCTGTATTGCACCTATAATCATGTAACTTGCCAGAAATGTTTCCTGTGAATAGAAAATGACCACTTTTGATTTTGGGGTCAAAAGGTCAAAGGTCAAGGTCACAGGACTCTGATGATTGAAAATGGTTTCCTGGCCATATTTTAGCCTGTATTGCACCTAAAGTCATGAAACTTGCCATTAATGATTCCCATGAATCAAGAATGACCCCTATTGATTTTGGGGTCAAAAGGTCAAAGGTCAAGGTCACAGGACTCCGATGATTGAAAGTGGTTTCCGGACCATATTTCAGCCTGTATTGCAATTATAATCATGAAGCTTGCCAGAAATGTTTCCCATGGATCAAGGATGACCACTATCAATTTGGGGTTAAAAGGTCAAAGGTCAAGGTCACAGGACTAAGATGATTAAAAATGGTTTCCCAACTGAATTTGAGCCTGTATTGCACCTGTAATCATGTAACTTGCCAGAAATGTTTCCAGTGAATAGAAAATGACCACTTTTGATTTAGGGGTCAAAGGGTCAAAGATCAAGGTCACAGGACTTAGGTAATTGAAAATGGTTTCCAGACCATTTTTGAGCCTGTATTGCACCTATAATCATGAAACTTGCCATTAATTTTTGGGTCAAAAGGTCAAAGATCAAGGTCACAGGAAAATCTGTATCCTTGAAAATATATTACACGCTGATATAGAATAAAGAGAAGACCATTTCTTGATCCAGAAATTTTCATTTAGGACCACAAAATGTTGTTACAAACCATACACATTTCATGTTAGCCTGCATATTCATACTTACATTCCAGTTTTGCAACTCGGCATTTTGCATCTTCGATGCATTTTGAGCTTATTTTCCTTTTATTTGAAAAATTTAATTGAAAATCTCATCTCAATCTAAAGAAAAATGCATAGAAATACCCAGTTTATGTGAAAGCACTGTAAGATATACATGTATATGTTTATGTATCATGTGTAAATATTATTCAAGCCACCCCCACCCCCCCCCCCCCCCCCCCCCCCCCCACCCCCCTCTCTCTCTCTTCACAGAACAGCCTTTTGGGGATATAAATTCGATACTGTGTACAAAAGATATATGATAACTAACCAGTTTGCACAAAGAAGTGCATAGGTAAAATACTTTTAAAGAGGCAATTTCAATTTGGGGTAGCACTCGCACGCTCGTTGAAATGCTTGCCAGAAATGTTTCCCTTGAATCAAGGATGAGCCCTATTGATTTTGGGGTCAAAAGGTCAAAGGTCAAGGTCACAGGACTCAGATGATTGAAAATGGTTTCCGGACCATATTTCAGCCTGTATTGCACCTATAATCATGAAACTTGCCAGAAATGTTTCCCTTGAATCAAGGATGAGCCCTATTGATTTTGGGGTCAAAAGGTCAAAGGTCAAGGTCACAGGACTCAGATGATTGAAAATGGTTTCCGGACCATATTTCAGCCTGTATTGCACCTATAATCATGAAACTTGCCAGAAATGTTTCCCTTGAATCAAGGATGAAGCCTATTGATTTTGGGGTCAAAAAGTCAAAGGTCAAGGTCACAGGACTCTGTTGATTGAAATTGGTTTTCGGACCATATTTCAGCCTGTATTGCACCTATAATCATGTAACTTGCCAGAAATGTTTCCTGTGAATAGAAAATGACCACTTTTGATTTTGGGGTCAAAAGGTCAAAGGTCAAGGTCACAGGACTCTGATGATTGAAAATGGTTTCCTGGCCATATTTTAGCCTGTATTGCACCTAAAGTCATGAAACTTGCCATTAATGATTCCCATGAATCAAGAATGACCCCTATTGATTTTGGGGTCAAAAGGTCAAAGGTCAAGGTCACAGGACTCCGATGATTGAAAGTGGTTTCCGGACCATATTTCAGCCTGTATTGCAATTATAATCATGAAGCTTGCCAGAAATGTTTCCCATGGATCAAGGATGACCACTATCAATTTTGGGGTTAAAAGGTCAAAGGTCAAGGTCACAGGACTAAGATGATTAAAAATGGTTTCCCAACTGAATTTGAGCCTGTATTGCACCTGTAATCATGTAACTTGCCAGAAATGTTTCCAGTGAATAGAAAATGACCACTTTTGATTTAGGGGTCAAAGGGTCAAAGATCAAGGTCACAGGACTTAGGTAATTGAAAATGGTTTCCAGACCATTTTTGAGCCTGTATTGCACCTATAATCATGAAACTTGCCATTAATTTTTGGGTCAAAAGGTCAAAGATCAAGGTCACAGGAAAATCTGTATCCTTGAAAATATATTACACGCTGATATAGAATAAAGAGAAGACCATTTCTTGATCCAGAAATTTTCATTTAGGACCACAAAATGTTGTTACAAACCATACACATTTCATGTTAGCCTGCATATTCATACTTACATTCCAGTTTTGCAACTCGGCATTTTGCATCTTCGATGCATTTTGAGCTTATTTTCCTTTTATTTGAAAAATTTAATTGAAAATCTCATCTCAATCTAAAGAAAAATGCATAGAAATACCCAGTTTATGTGAGAGCACTGTATGATATACATGTATATGTTTATGTATCATGTGTAAATATTATTCAAGCCACCCCCACCCCCCCCCCCCCCCACCCCCCTCTCTCTCTCTTCACAGAACAGCCTTTTGGGGATATAAATTCGATACTGTGTACAAAAGATATATGATAACTAACCAGTTTGCACAAAGAAGTGCATAGGTAAAATACTTTTAAAGAGGCAATTTCAATTTGGGGTAGCACTCGCACGCTCGTTGAAATGCGGTATAAGTCGTCGGTTCGAATTTCCTCTGATCCTGTATTTTCGTACGAATTGCTATGTAAATGCACTTGAAAGGTTCACTATTTATTCTAAATCACCACCTAAAATCTTTCTTATTGGGAATCCTGCAATTAGTGAATACTTTAAAGCTGAAATTAGAACGTTTTTCTGCATTATTTAGACTATTCGACTCGAATCGTTTCTAACCACTACGACTCGCGATTCGAGTCGGAGCTAAGAATCGCGATTCTTGGTGCACCGCGGTGAATCGTTGCAGCTCCACAAGGATGGCTTATGACAAACAGTTGTAAATACAGTGTTGACAAACATTGCAATTAAAAGCAATCGCCTGTAAAACATGCATGCTTGTTTTGTCATTAAAAGTTAATTTAAGGAGCTGTTAAGATAAGGGCTTGATTTAGCCCTGAAATCACTCGATTATTTCTCGTGCGCTGTCCTTCTAATTCAGATAAAAAGTAGTCGGGATTAAAATATAAAGTATGTGAAGATTCTTAGTAGGTATTTTATTTAAATAAATTTGGTGAAAGATGTTATAATTACGGGTTGAAGAGGTAGGGGTACGGATGAGAGAAAACGTCAAATATCGAGCGAAAATTAAAAAAAAATGCATTAGTTTACATAAATTTGATGTTTATTATACTTCTCTACGTTTTAATGTCAAACTTGGATAAGAAAAATTAACCTTGATGTTATTATATCAATATAATCAGCAAAAATCGCAGTCCGGAAACTGAAAAACGGTTATATTTTGTATTTATCAGCCACATTATGTAGCTTTCAGGCGCGAAATACGCACAGCGTAGAAATAGACAACTTTCTCGTTCATTTCCTTCCTAACGGTTAATCATTTGATCGGAACACACTCTGTATAGATTGTTACATGATATTAAAAGAAAAAATAGCAATTTTAATTTATTTTACCGCTCTAAATACTGATTCTAAAATAGTCATCCATCCCCCCTTTTTTTCGTTTTTCGCCTGTGGGACATTGTTCCCCCCCTCGGTTCAGAACCCCACTTGGCCAGAAAATTTGTTTTATTGATATACACCTTTGGTAAAAGTGGCATTCTGAACCGAGGGGGGGAACAATGTTGTAGAAAGACTTTCCCGTTTTCCATTGATTTCTATAGGAAAAACGCTTATTTTCACCCAAAAATCGGTCTTATTTTGAATAATTTATCCAACCTGACAGAAGATTCATATCTGGACCAAGTAACTTCATATTTTTACCGAAAATTTTTCTCAATTTTTGCATTTTGAAATTTCCACTTTTCAGGGCAGATTTTACGCCTTATCTTAACAGCTCCTTTCTTTCTTTATATACAATTATTTGTTAGGGACTTTAATACGTGGATGAGGTTCTCGATGAAAACCACGAAAATTGAGCCCCCATGAAATATAATGATTTCACAGTATCACAGATGTGATTGATACCATTTATTTACAAGTATTTCAGATGTGATTGATACCATTTATTTACAAGTATTACAGATGTGATTGACACCATTTATTTACAAATATTACAGATGTGATTGATACCATTTATTTACAAGTATTACAGATGTGATTGATACCATTAATTTACAAGTATTACAGATGTGATTGATACCATTTATTTACAAGTACTGCGAAATCATTAATTTTCGAGGGGCCAAATTTTCGTGGATTAGTGAGATTCAGTATTTTCATAGGGACTTAATTTCGTGCATATTGTAGTGAAACCAAACTTTCATGAATGGTTCTCAGCCCAGGAAGTTGAAGGGCTTAAAAAGTCCGAAGGTGGTTGCGTTAACGTCGATCTTAAAACATCCACCTTAAAGCCTCTCCATGTCAACTGGCTTATTGCCACTCGCGCAAAGATATCCTTGAAATGTGACCTGATTAAAAGCGGGTTTCACAAGGATGGCTTATGACAAACAGTTGTAAAAACAGTGTTGACAAACATTGCAATTAAAAGCAATCGCCTGTAAAACATGCATGCTTGTTTTGTCATTAAAAGTTAATTTAATTTCTTTCTTTATATACAATTATTTGTTGGGGACTTTAATACGTGGATGAGGCTATCGACGAAAACCACACAGATGTGATTGATACCATTTATTTACAAGTATTTCAGATGTGATTGATACCATTTATTTACAAGTATTACAGATGTGATTGACACCATTTATTTACAAGTATTACAGATGTGATTGACACCATTTATTTACAAGTATTACAGATGTGATTGATACCATTTATTTGCAAGTATTACAGATGTTATTGATACCATTCATTTACAAGTGAATTTTATTGCAAGTGATTTTTAGCTATACTGGTCTCAGACCAGTCAAGCTTATGCGATCATCCTTCATCCGGTGTCCGTCCGTCTGTCCGTAAACAATTCTTGCCGGACAACTCCTCTGAAACTGTTAGAGATAGAAAGTTAATTCTTTTTGCATTTTACATGGTCCATGGTCTAGTTGTGCACCTGACATTTAGTTTCAGTCCCTGACCCCCAGGGTCTTAGAAGATGGGCGTGGTCATAAAATTCTATGTAATCTTGTCCAGACAACTCTTCTGACACTATAAATGATAGAGTCATAATTCTTTGTTCAATATGATGGGTCTGTGGTCTTGTTGTGCACCTGATATTTTGTTTGAGCCCCTGACCCCCAGGGTCTTAGAAGTGGGTGTGGTCATTTTCTCCTATATAAGTTTATGTAATCTTGTGCTTGCAACTCCTCTGACACTATAAATGATGGAGACTAAATTCTTATTGCAATATGATGGGTCTGTGGTCTAGTTGTGCACCTGATATTATGGTTTAGCCCCTGATCCTTAGGGTCTTAGGAATGGGTGTGGTCATTTTCTCCTATATAAGTTTATGTAATCTTGTGCTTGCAACTCCTCTGACACTATAAATGATGCAGAATTAATTCTTTTTGCAATGATTGGTCTGTGGTCTAGTTGTGCACCTGATATTTTGTTTTAGCCCTATACCCCCAGGGTCTTTGAAAATGGATGTGGTAATTTTTTCCTATATAGTTGTGCTCTCTACTCGTTTAAAGCTATTAATGCTGGGGAGTTAATTCTTTATTCAATATTATGGATCTGTAGTCCTGATGTGTCATTGATAGTTCATTTGAGTTAGCAGCCCTTGGCCCCTAGGATCTTGGAAAATGGGTGTGGCATTCTTTTTCGAAATACTTTTCCTTGGATATTATGAATTATATGAGTGATATTATAGTTGCAGTCTAATGGATATATTGTTTTGTCGTGCTACTTATAATTTGTTAGAGTGCCTGCTCCCTATGGTCTTGGTTTTAAAAAAAAGGAAATTGATGTTTTAGAAAAAAACAACCAGGAGAGCTACAGTCTTGTCAGAGACTTCTGGTTTGCGGTACAGGGTTGGAAGAGGCCTTTGTATTGCTTATAGCAACAATATACAGATTTTTGTTTGTCAATACATTTTTGCACAAAGTTAAATTTTCTTTATTTAGGTAAACAGGCAGGATTCTGTATGATGTGTGAGTTACAGCGTCACATCAAAAGGTGCTATGAAAATTCAGGGAATGCCATCAAGCCTCAAGCAATTTTACAGAAACTGAGAAGTAGGTCCATGTCTCATACAAATATACCAAAACTTAATCTTCTCTCATAATAAAGGGGAGAAGTAATGAGAGACAAATTTTAGTAAAGAACAAATGTATTGAACTTTAAAGTTTTAAGTACCTATTTCTTTTTCATTACATCTGTTGTGTTCTGAAATGCTACATTAGAGTAGATATTGTCAAAATTTTCTAAAACTTTTTAACCCCTGTATAGAATTTTAAGATAAATCAAGAATTACTACCCAAGACTCGAGGAAATGATACATTGATGTATGCAATTGTGAATTGAACATTTACTTTAATGTTTATGTGTTCATTCCTGATGATGAGTTCATGTATTTAAGGATCCTTTTTATACGCCCGTCATTTGACGGGTCGTATTATGCTATGGCGAAGTCCGTCCGTCCGTCCGTCAGTCTGTCTTTCTGTCCGTCCGCTTATGGAACGCAATAACTTGATTATGCGTCAACGGATTTTCACGAAATTCATACATTATGATTGGACTGTGGAG
This sequence comes from Pinctada imbricata, assembly GCA_033119305.1. NCBI lineage: Eukaryota > Metazoa > Mollusca > Bivalvia > Pterioida > Pteriidae > Pinctada > Pinctada imbricata. The sequence continues at coordinate 45,990,863 of VSWD01000010.1, forward strand.
AGGAAGCCGCCTTTCGATTTTCAGGTTCATCCGATTTGTCGTTACAGAGTTATGGGACTTGGATTTTTAAAATACAGTGAAAATATACTAAAGTAGTTAAAAATTATTTAAAAATCTATTTTTGATCGAAATGTTTTGAAATTTTGTATACTTCAAGTAGAAAGGATGTTCTTTGACATATGTAACGGGTTTTTAATTTTTTTGTCGCATAATCGAAATATTATGTGTAATGGGAAGGGGGGGGGGCTATATGCACATACATGTTATGCTAAGGGCAAAATATAGGCGCATGGAACGCAATAACTTGAATATGCGTCAACGGATTTACATGATATATCTACATTGTGATCAGACTTTGAAGAAGAAGCCGCCTTTCGATTTTCAGGTTCATCGGATTTGTCGTTACGGAGTTATGGGACTTAGATATTTTAGATACAATGTAAAAATATACTAAAATAGTTAAAAATTCTTTAAAAATCTATTTTTGATCAAAATGTTTTGAAATTTTGTATACTTCAAGTAGAAAGGATGTTCTTTCACATATATAACAGATTCTTAAATTTTTTGTCACATTATCCAGAATGGGGGGGGGGGGGGGGTTATATGCACATACATGTTAAGCTTAGGGCAAAATATAGGTGCATGGAACGCAATAACTTGAATATGCGTCAACATTTTTTCGTGATATTTGTACATTGTGATCAGACTTTGAAGAGGAAGCCGCCTTTCGATTTTCAGGTTCATCCGATTTGTCCTTATGGAGTTATGGGACTTAGATATTTTGGTGTTGTGAAAAAAATCCTAACGGGCGTATCTTGCTGCGTGAGCATAGGCTTTATTAGAACCTGCTTTAATTAAAAAAAAACATTTTAAGACCAATTCTCTGTTACCACCAAAATTCTGGCGTCACGGCATGTCATGGATTTTCATGATTTTTTGCATATTGGGTATATATGATGTCCTAATTGCAAAAATTAAGGTTTCCGGTCAATATGAGTTCCTGTTGCTATGGCAACAGGAGTCTTTTTGTGCTAATTAAAGACTGTGAAGTAACCTACTTTTAGATACTTTGTTGCCATGGATACCAATGAAGCAGATACTTCATTTTCGTACCTTTTGGGCTTCATTACCTCCTTTCTTGCAAAATGCATTAGGTTTTATGATAGATATTACAGGGCGCTTACTTTGCCAAGCCAAAATAAGGAAAATTCAAGTCAAAAATGAAGGTAAATTTAGGGGTCATTTTTATGTGATATTTATCGTTTTATAGTATCAATTATCACTAAATGCAGACCTTTTTGAGACCTATTACAAGTTATTTTGAAAAGTAATGTCCCTTAAAAATAAACTGAAAGAAAATCGAAGTTGGGATCTTTGAGCTCTTCATCTCAATTTTGAACCCAAAAACCGTTGCTATGGCACCTTTAAGCGTTAAGGCTTGAATATAGTATCTTTTAAAATTGATTTAACTCCTAATAAATACTACTTATGACCATGAAAATATAAAAATGAACTGATAAGACTCTTTCATATGATTTTATATAGTAAGTATATTTTATTATATTTTTGTTCAGGCGAAAAAACTAAGAATTCTAAATTTCATGCCCTCTATTTTTTATATCCACACCTCAATTTCAGGAGGTCAGAGAGTTGATTGAACTCTTGAAGTTATTATAAGAAATAATTATAATACCCATTATTTTGTTGCATATAGCCGTTTTATTTGTCTCAAAAGGCTTATTTCTAGAATTGATCCTTTTTTTCTACGAAAAATCACAGTTTTGTTAAAATCTGCTCAGTTACAATCGGTGACCTTGAAAATACAACGGATGACCTTGAACAAGTATCAAGGTAATCTCTACATTGATTTGTCTTCAGTAGATATATGAACGGGATTTTGTTTTTATATCATAAATGGACGGTTCAAAATAAACTCATAATATACCCATCATAGTAAAACATTGTCTTAAATGTTGCCATGGTTACCATCTTAAATGCAGTTTCCAGCAAAAATGATAAAAGGTCCCAGCCAACTTTTTTCATTTTCTTGTGGTTAAGGTACAAAATATATTAACTCCAAAAGCTTCTGCTTTTATGAAATTTTACACCGTAAAAATACACAAAAACAAGCGAAATAGGGGCTCTTTTGTGCCACAAAATGAAGGGTTTTAAACCTTATTTAAGCACTCATTTGGACCCCTTATACAAGAGGCATAGCGATAAAGGTTGAAAACCATTTTGGATGTTTATAACAAAGAGGATTGAAAAAAAAAAAATTGTGGTTATTGCAATTGATAAATGTACCCGTTTCCATGGCAACAAAGGTCACAAACACGCTAAGTCTTACACCCCGTCCGGCTTTAGTGTTACCTTTCGTCGATCGTAGCGATTAGAAATTACGTCAGACAGAGGGGTGATTAGAGTTCAACTCAGCCAAACCAGACAGCTATGAAAGGTAACCCACGTGATGCCGGTGTGCACAAAGCATGTCGCAACAACTAGGATCGATTTTGATTGGATAAAATTTACTATGATAGTAAAAATGTTCATTGAGGTGAGATTGTCCTCATAAGGTGAAAATTCAAACTTCAAAGAGAAACGAAGTAAACGAAGTGTACCAAGCATGACAAAGTACGACAAGATCATAATGCTAGACTGATGTTAAAGTAAAATATATTTTATAATTTTTATCAATCTTTCTTCACAGTTGAAAAGGGTATTAAACTGGATCGCAGGAGGAGCGAATCCCCCTTTAACTACTCCTCTCTTATCCTCCATCATTCACACACTTCTTACTTACATCAATAGAAAAATATGCTACGATTTATCTAAAAATAATATTTTCAAAAGTATTTCAACCAATCGGCATGCTTTATTTAAATTACAATCTTCACTTTTTTCTTGAAAATAGCGAACCCCCCCCCCCCCCCCCCCCCTCCTCAAAGAAAGCAAAGTTCTTATAGTCCAAGAACGAAGTCAAAATTGATACATGTAATTGTTTTATCGTATATGTATAGGTCTTTTTTATCAAATTCGTACAGTGGGTATTTCCCCACTGAGACAATCTGAATACAACTCACGGTGTAATTAGGCGTTTGTTTTGAACTGACGTCTATGTAAACACGCGCCTGTATGATGTAATATTTAAATGTCTCGATCAACGAAAGGTAACACTAAAGCCGGACGGGGTGTATGAAATTTCCTAATGCTTCAAACTTTAGAGATGGTTACCATGGCAACTGCACCCTTTTTTTACATATGAAAGATAATTTATCAATTTTTTTTACATATGAAAGATAATTTATCAACTTAGCACTCCATATTGAACTTCCAAACCGAAAATCACTAGAATCTATGACATGCTGTGCCAACGTGTCATTGAATTTCTTTGGTTCTTTCAGAGAATTGCTCTTAACAAGCAAATAACGTACTTTAAAAAAAACTGCTTAACGAAAACATTTATTTCATTTGAATGGTACAAGTGCATGTAAGCGATCAGACAATTTTTTTTATTTATGATGAATTATTAGAATTATTATGCATTTATTTTGATTGGTGAGTGAAAGAGCTTTCATATTGCTTGTGGCAAGACCTCTACTGGCAGCAATATTTTGACCTTGTGACCTTCACCTTTGAACTTAATATCGCCCTTAATATCTGGTGAATGTCATCTGTATCTCATGCCCTCAGTTGCATCAGTATTTTACAAACACAAATGTCTCTCTTCATGTTACAATTCACACATCTTTTTGCAGTGATTGCAAAACACATGCATTGGGGAAGGCAAGAGGATGCCCATGAGTTCTTACGTTACGTTGTAGATGCTATGCAGAGGTCCAGTCTAAATGGTTATAATAAGTAAGTCCACGCAGATATCTCATTTAGTGAAATATTGTGATTGCATTTTAGATGCACACAAAATTTATTGAGCTAGATTCCCTGAGTCGCATGAACCAATCAAATTATCACAAAGCCAGGAAGTGACAAGGTGATAATTTGATTGGTTCATGCAATGAGGGGAATTACTGGACAATAAACCACGGCTAGCTAGTTGTTATTTCTATTCTAATATATTCTGATTAAAGCAGACAACAAGTAGTGTTGCTGTAGTATAATGTAGTTTTCAGAAAATCAATTTCATTTTCAGAGTATGTGCATGACTAAGCATGGCTTATTTTGCCATGAATGTGTTGGAGAATTAAGCTCTAGAAAGAAAATCTCAAATCTCATGTCATATTAGAATATGATTGTGATAAACACGTGAGGAATTTTATACACTAGTCAACAACAAAATCATTTGATTTAATTTATGTTTGTTATTTTACATGTATCTTCAGATTAGACAAGTTCAGTAAAGAAACCACTGTTGTAAACCAAATTTTTGGTGGATTCTTACGGAGTCAAGGTAATTATTATGAACTTACTTTATAATCTAATCTCTGTTTTGTTAGCCGAGTTGCAAAACTCGGCTCTTAATTTGATGTGAGACGGGCGGGCGGGCGGGCGGTTGGGCGGGCGTCTGGGCGGGTGGGCGGGCGGGCGGGAGGGCGTCAACAATTGGTTTCCGGACAATAAGTCAACTACGAAAGAGGCTATAACAATGAAACTTAATACACTTACTCACCATTAGTCAAGGATGAGCCCTATTGATTTTGGGGTCCAAAGGTCAAGGTCACAGGACTCAGATGATTGAAAATGGTTTCCGGGCCATATTTCAGCCTGTATTGCACCTATTATCATGAAACTTGCCAGAAATGTTTCCCTTGAATCAAGGATGAGGCCTATTGATTTTGGGGTCAAAAGGTCAAAGGTCAAGGTTACAGGACTCAGATGATTGAAAATGGTTTCCGGACCATATTTCAGCCTGTATTGCACCTATAATCATGAAACTTGCCAGAAATGTTTCCCTTGAATCAAGGATGAGGCCTATTGATTTTGGGGTTAAAAGGTCAAAGGTCAAGGTTACAGGACTCAGATGATTGAAAATGGTTTCCGGACCATATTTCAGCCTGTATTGCACCTATAATCATGAAACTTGCCAGAAATGTTTCCCTTGAATCAAGGATGAGGCCTATTGCTTTTGGGGTCAACAGGTCAAAGGTCAAGGTCACAGGACTCAGATGATTGAAAATGGTTTCCGGACCATATTTCAGCCTGTATTGCACCTATAATCATGAAACTTGCCAGAAATGTTTCCCTTGAATCAAGGATGAGGCCTATTGATTTTGGGGTCAAAAGGTCAAAGGTCAAGGTCACAGGACTCAGATGAATGAAAATGGTTTCCGGACCATATTTCAGCCTGTATTGCACCTATAATCATGAAACTTGCCAGAAATGTTTCCCTTGAATCAAGGATGAGGCCTATTGATTTTGGGGTCAAAAGGTCAAAGGTCAAGGTCACAGGACTCAGATGATTGAAAATGGTTTCCGGACCATATTTCAGCCTGTATTGCACCTATAATCATGAAACTTGCCAGAAATGTTTCCCTTGAATCAAGGATGAGGCCTATTGATTTTGGGGTCAAAAGGTCAAAGGTCAAGGTCACAGGACTCTGTTGATTGAAATTGGTTTTCGGACCATATTTCAGCCTGTATTGCACCTATAATCATGTAACTTGCCAGAAATGTTTCATGTGAATAGAAAATGACCACTTTTGATTTTGGGGTCAAAAGGTCAAAGGTCAAGGTCACAGGACTCTGATGATTGAAAATGGTTTCCTGGCCATATTTTAGCCTGTATTGCACCTAAAGTCATAAAACTTGCCAATAATGATTCCCATGAATCAAGAATGACCCCTATTGATTTTGGGGTCAAAAGGTCAAAGGTCAAGGTCACAATACTCGGATGATTGAAAGTGGTTTCCGGACCATATTTCAGCCTGTATTGCAATTATAATCATGAAACTTGCCAGAAATGTTTCCCATGGATCAAGGATGACCACTATCAATTTTGGGGTTAAAAGGTCAAGGTCACAGGACTAAGATGATTAAAAATGGTTTCCCGACTGAATTTGAGCCTGTATTGCACCTATAATCATGTAACTTGCAAGAAATGTTTCCAGTGAATAGAAAATGACCACTTTTGATTTAGGGGTCAAAGGGTCAAAGATCAAGGTCACAGGACTTAGGTAATTGAAAATGGTTTCCAGACCATTTTTGAGCCTGTATTGCACCTATAATCATGAAACTTGCCATTAATTTTTGGGTCAAAAGGTCAAAGATCAAGGTCACAGGAAAATCTGTATCCTTGAAAATATATTACACGCTGATATAGAATAAAGAGAAGACCATTTCTTGATCCAGAAATTTTCATTTAGGACCACAAAATGTTGTTACAAACCATACACATTTCATGTTAGTCTGCATATTCATACTTACATTCCAGTTTTGCAACTCGGCATTTTGCATCTTCGATGCATTTTGAGCTTATTATTTGTAATTTTGTGATATTTGTATGATTTTTGGACAAAAATCTACTATATATGCAACACAATGCTTACCAAATTTCTATTATCTTGACCTGCATGTGTATGTTGACTTACTTTTCTTCGAATCTAAAATGGACCATAACTTTTACATTGTTATTGAGAAGTTTTGTATGTACATGTACATTGTACATGTATAAATTCCTTTGGTAAGAGTCTAACTTATTGCAGGTGACTCATATGATCTTCATGCACTTTTTTGTTAATACAAAAAATGTGTTAAACACTTATTCTTTTGTTTTTTCAGTGCAATGTCTGGTTTGCAAAGAAAAATCTGACACATATGATCCATTCTTAGATATAAGTCTTGAGATAAAGGTAAGAAAGAAGAAGAAAAACAGTGCATTATGTTTGAAAAGAATTATGTACATTCTTTAAATATTCCTTGTCTGCTCCCTTCTACACATGGGCCTTTCTAATAATGTCAATACAACTTCATCTTTGTATAACTAAATCATTGCAAAAGTTGTCATCCCCTCACAATGTTATAAAGGAATTACTGTTTGTTACATTAATCTTTGACCTCTGATCTTTAAAATATAATACATGTCCTCACACTTGGGCATGCAAGGTACATGTACGTGTATTTAGAATTAAGAGTCTTTCCATCATTTTCATAAGGTCATTAGGGGACAGGATATTGCAGTTCAGCTTTTTCCCTCTGATTTGTTTTAAAAAGCATTAGATTCCTTCTCAAATACCGGATAACTTTATAATACAGGTTTTATAGAGTACTGGATGTTTTCTCAAACTCCGTATTGCGATGTTTAAGAATTTAACAGTAGTTCAACCAAGTATAATGTCAAATACATGTATATCTTCTGCATGAATAGATGCAACATTTATGATTTATGTGTGAGAGAAAAATAAATCACTCCTTCGTAAAGGGAGAGGGATATTCCACCCTCCTACAATCTTTGATACTTGGATGGGATTTCCCTGTCCCAGTACAAAGGGTTGATAGATTCTATTGGTCTGGAGTCCAATTTAAGTTGATTTTCATCAAAGAAAGAATCTCATTTCATGGGGAGATATTTCTCTTACAAAAGGGGAAAAATATATACTCCAGCAAAAGGGGAAAGGGGCCGAAATTTTCGCCAATTTTTTTTTAGGAAACAACATCCAATGAAGGTCAAGGTTTCCTGCAAGGTCAAAGTAACATACTTAGGGTGAAACATGACAGGGTACATGACTGTTCTTCAAAATTTAAATATTTCATCTAAGAATCCAGAGAAGAAAAAATAAAATAATCATACATGCCAGATTTTTTTCAGCCATTCAGGGACATGTATGAAAACTTTCCGGGACATGACAAAATTCTGGGACAAAAATGAAAAAATTCTGGGACACTTTCTGGGACATTTTTCTGACTTATAAACAAAATGTTATCATATTGTCATGTACACAATCTACTTGTCGTTTTATTTTCCGGGTGGGTCCAATAAGTTTGTCTTAATTATGACACATAACGTTTGTCTCCCGAGGAGTGGAATCAGTATTTTACAGCTTTAAAAATCGAAAGATTTAGGTTAGCATTATTCAAAGCACCTCTCAGTCGTACCATGTGATGTACTCTGGTTATTCAAGTTAGCTTATGTACGTTTCTCTAGCGGTTGTCGGTGGAGACCGGTCATCTTCGTGAGCCATTGCTACTTCAGAGAGTATTTATATAAATCTATTGACTGGAAGAGGGGCATGTGGCTGAGTCGTAAACGGGTACAACTGTTTGACATTATCTTTAAAAAATATTTGCAAAGCATGAATAAAGTCTGGATGTAAGCATTTTCTATCGCACGCCTATTGTAAAATTTCTCGTAACGTCACTTTTTAGCTCACCTGAGCAAAGCTCAAGTGAGCTATTGTTATAGCGTGGCGTCCGTCGTCCGTTGTCGTCCGTCGTCGTCCGTCGTAAACTTTTCACATTTTCAACTTCTTCTTCAGAACGGCTGAAGGGATTTTGATGAAACTTGGTAGGTATGAAGTACTAATGGTCCCCTACAAGTGTTGTTGTTTTTCGTCTGGATCCCTCAACAGGTGGCGCCACCAGAGGCAAAAGTAGGTCCCAGAGGGTACCCTCCTTTGACAAACTTCTTCTTCAGAACCGAAGCATGTATGGACAAACCGAAAGCATCTGGATGATCTAGAGAGATGTCTTAAGAAGTGTTGTTATTTTTGGTTCCACTCCGAAGTCAAATTTTTGACGCGTTTTTGACGTCTTTTTGGACTTTGTCAGAAATGCACATTTTTGCACTATTTCTTTCAATAACTCAATAAATGTATGATTTAATGCAATCATTTTCTGTATATTTATCATTTTTATGTTACTTAAAGATTTGATATGTATTTTATGCTAAAATTTTATTTTTTTTTTTATTTTTTATGAATTTTTTCCTTATGTAAAAAAGGAAGGGGGGGGGGGTGATTTTAAAACATTTTCAGCTTCTCTTCAAGAACCACTTAGCAGATTTTAATGAAACTTGGTAGGTTTGAAGTACTGATGGTTTTCTACAAGTGTTTTTGTTTTTTGTTCGGATTCGTCAATAGGTGGCGCCACCACAGGCAAAATTAGGTCACGGGGGGTACCCTCCTTTGACAACTTCTTCTTCAGAATCGAAGCATGTATTGACAAACCGAAAACATCTGAATGATCTATTGAGATGTATTAAGAAGTGTTGTTATGTTTGGTTTGACTCCAAAGTCAAATTTTTGACACATTTTTGATGTCTTTTCGGACATTGTCAGAAATGCACATTTTTGCACTATTTCTTTCAATAACTCAATAAATGTATGATTTTATGCAATCATTTACTGTATATTTATCATTGTTATGTTACTAAATGCTTTGAAATATATTTTATGCTATATTTTTATTTTTTTCAATTTTTATGTATTTTTTTTTCTTATGTGAAAAAGGAGTGGGGGGGAGGGGGGTTCAACATCTTTTCGGACTTAGTCAGTACTGCAAAATTTTGCACTATTTCTTTTGAATATCTCAATGATTTTTTTATGCAATCATTTACTGAATATTTATCTTTTTAAGTAACTCAATGGTTTGATATAACTTTAATTCTCAAATTTAATTTTTTTCAATTTTTGATTGTAGTTTTGATGATTGTTCAAATTAATCAGAGTTGTCTTTCTTTGTAATTTTTATTCACTGTCCTGAATATCTTTCTTTGTTATTTTTATTCACTATACTGAATGTAAAGGCATGATAGATAATTTCAAGATTAGAAAATAATTTTTAAAATATGCATGTATAATGAAAAGAAATAGAAAGAACATTAGAAGTTTTTTTGTTCATTTTTCATCCAACTTTCCTTGGTACAAAGGAAAGGGAGGAGAGGTTTTTTGTGTCGCATGCAAAGCATAGCGGCACATAGTGATCACTTTGTCCGATGTCTGTCTGTCTGTCCGTCTGTCTGTCACACTTTTATATAAAAGTGATCCTTAAATGCTGCTATCTTTCGCAGGTGACACATGCATTACTCAAGTCAAGTGGGGTACCCTCCTTTGACAATTTCTTTTTACAGAACTTAAGCATGTGTACACATCATAATCTAAGATTGTTATACTATCATAATCAAAGATTGGACATGGTTCTCAGGTGAGCGATGTGGCCCCCTCGGGCCTCTTGTTTTTAATACTGGACGCCCTGTGATTACTGACTTATAAACAAAATGTTATCATATTGTCATGTACACAATCTAGTCTCTTACCACTTGTGTTTCACATGACAAGGACTTCTCGTTTTATTTTCCGGGTGGGTCCAATAAGTTGGTCTTAATTATGACACATAACGTTTGTCTCCCGAGTAGTGGAATCAATATTTTACAGCATTGAAAATCGAAAGATTTAGGTTAGCATTAATCAAAGCACCTCTCAGTCGTACCATGTGATGTACTCTGGTTATTCAAGTTAGCTTACGTACGTTTCTCTAGAGGTTGTCGGTGGAGACCGGTCTTCTTCTTGCCATTGCTACTTCAGAGCGTATTTATATAAATCTATTGACTGGAAGAGGGGCACGTGGCTGATAGAATATTTGAATATTTTCTTATCTGTTGTATAAAGGATTATGAAAATCACAATTCGAAAGACTAGATTGTCTATTTACTGTATGTCGTTATCTGTTTATCGAAGTTCGATTTTTGGGAGGGAGGGGGGGCGTGTTGTGTTTGATTAGGTGAATGAACGATGTACATTACAGTTCGGGTGATATGAAGAGAATTGTCCTCGAGGAATATAATTTTTCAAGGCTGAATAAATCTTCACCCAATGACTGCAATAAATGTTTATACATGTATGTCCGTGTACTTCGCTACTTGTAGTATTCCAACACATTCGCTTCATCACATGTGTTATTACCGTGGACTTGGATATTCATGGAAACGCTTGGAAAATATATCCTTTCATCCCATATTTACAGAACTGTACTCATATACAAAGCAAAATGGCAAATCGATCATCCACGTTGACTATGACGTTTAGTCTTGATAAAGCATAGGAAAAGTACTATTTTTGACGTTTTTTGCATATACCGGTAAGGAGAAAAATAATCGACACACTGCGTCGCTTCAACCTTGATCAAAAGATGGCAGAAAAGTAAAGGAAACTTATCGAACGTCAATCACTTGGGTGTGATAATTGATAACGTCACAAGGAAATCATTTAATTTCCATTGTTATTATTAAGAAACGACGATTCCGTTTGGCCCAGAAATTTTGTTGATACCTGACAGTATCAACTCGAAACGGAAGTATGCGATTAGCAAAGTCATAAGCAACGTCAGTTAGCAACAGTTTCAAAGCTGCAAATAAACGTTGGAAAGCAATAAAATGAAATGAGAAGTAATCAATGTATATGTTTTTGGTTGATCGAGGTATCAACACCAAAAATTGAGGAAAAACTTGTGCATCTTGCGCTACGCGCACAATGCAGTTTTCCCTAAATTTTTGGTGTTGATACCTCGATCAACCAAAAAAATATAACAATGATTCCTTAACTCCATCCCTCTTACCTGGGATTTGCTTTTGTCCATGACTCGGCAAGTCTTGTCATTGTACAAACAAATTCTGGACATTCGGAGTGCATTTCCTTGTCAATGCTCACACCCGATGATAGATTCTATAAGTCTTAACCCTATGGGGTAAGATTTCATTTTCACGTGCCTTCTAACTGTAATGTCAATTCAGACAATTGTGATGTCATTCATGAATGCTGCGTTGGCTGATCAAAATATGAAAATGAATACCGGTACATAACATTTTATTTTAAGCGCTTTTAGACAATGTGAGAAAAATAAGCATGTACTTGTACATGTAAGACACACTTTAAAAGTTATGACTTAGATTTATGCTGGTAGGGGACTAATATCGCCTAGAGATTAAGAAAAAAAAAAACTTTTTATGCACCCTGGAATCAAAGATTCGGGGGTATATAGTTTTTGGCATGTCCGTCTGTTTGTTCAAAAAACTTTGAATGGTAAATTATATGGCTTTTATATTTCACATATGTATTCCTTGTCACAAGATTTTTCCATAGATACAATGTACCAACATTTTTAAGCCCAGTGACCCTGACCTTGACCTTTCACATACTTAACAGAAAAATGGTGTTTATACTCCGCCGGGAGCATTCGTATTTCACAAACAAAGGCTTTATTCAATATTAGACTTTGCATACGGAGAAATAATGCCACTCTGACATCGCGTCATGGCTCGCAGCCAGATTTGAAATTACTATTGTCGTATATGGGCATCACTGTAACTAAGATTGTTAAACGGCTTCCAGGCATTGTACATGTATATGATACTCCGCTATTTTCTGAAGAAGTTGATGTAAAAATCTTTATTTTCCGTGTTAAATTCGCGGTTCCAACATGATTTGAAAATTGGTAAGATTCTGTCCATAGGCTGTACAGTAATTTCATAGGAAGACAGCATGATTTGGCGAGTTTTGGCAACTTCAATGTCCGTTTTGTTAGGTTTCTAGTTTAATAATTCGTGTTCCGGGCATCATGACTGAAAGTTTATAACAAATACATGAAGTCAGGTATCGTCGTTTTTTTGGATAACTTATTTTGGCGGTTCCCACATATTTAAAAAATTCCTTCTAAGAAATTTCCTCTATTTTCTAGTATAAAATCATTATGTTTTCTTATAGAATTGAAAATAGGTCATGAATCATCGTTACATAACAAATTGAAAATAATATGAATAACAGAAATTAGATAAAACGAAGATTTTACGGAGAAAAGCTACTAACTGATTTTAATGGGAGTTTCGCCGAACTTCGTCATGTGACTGAGAGAAGTTGCATCATTTCTCCACATGGCCAACTCGGGAAATACGGGACATTTCGCAACAAATTTTAATTTTATGGAAATTTTCGAGTCCCGGCGGGACAGATTTTTTTAGGTGTGATTTTCCGGGACATTTCTGTCCCGCTGGGACATCTGGCATGTATGAATAATTAGGATTAATGTTTAATTTTTTCAGAGTGTACAGTCATTGGAGAGAGCATTTGAGAGATATGTGCAACCAGAGACACTGGATAACGATAATGCTTACATGTGCTTAAAGTAAGTTGAATAAATCTTGTTATTATGAATTCACTAAGTCAGGGACATGTTGTTTTTCATCGAGATTTGAAATCTTTAGGATAGGCTCATTATGTGATTTATTGTTAATATATGTTCAGACTAAAGTTTTTACAGCTTTGTACAAACAATCACTTAAAATTTTCCAATGTTTAAAACAGAGAAATTTATATTGAAACATTTTCCAGAAAGAGACGAATTTTAGAAGGGACGAGTTAATTCTTTTCCTCTAAGATTGCTTTGAACAACTTAAACTTGCTTTAACTGAACAAAGTGTTATACATTTTGAAAGAATACATCTATTTAAAAGTGTTAAAAATCTGTAGTGAAAGACCAAATTAATTACAATAATACTTTTAAACAGTTTTAAATATTTATACAATGTATGTACATTTGTACCTTATTAATGTTATAACTGTTTTTTAAAATTAGATGTATCAGCCACTTTATGACTTGATATTAAATCATACTTTTACAGGTGTAAGAGAAAAGTACCTGCCCAGAAGAGATTCTCTGTTCATAAACCACCCAATGTTCTCACAATTTCACTGAAAAGGTAAAGTATGAAATTATTTCACATTGTAATATGCACCTTTAGAATCACTGTTTACAAAAATTAAAGGTCAAGGTCACATAAGGGTTATACTTGAGCCTGGACATGTATACATGAACCTGGACACGTATACTTGAACCTGAACCTTGACATGTATACTTGAACCTGGACATGTATACATGAACCTGAACCTTGACATGTATACTTGAGCCTTGACATGTATACATGAACCTGAGCCTTGACATGTATACTTGAGCCTTGACATATACATGAACCTGAACCTTGACATGTATACTTGAACCTGGACATGTATACATGAACCTTGACATGTATACATGAACCTTGACATGTATACTTGAACCTTGACATTTATTGAGCCTGGACATGTATACTTGAAACTGGACATGTATACTTGAAACTGGACATGTATACATGTACTTTAACATGGACATGTATACTTGAAACTTGACATGTATACTTGAACCTGGACATGTATATATATTTTGCTGAACATGAACACAGGATGTGTCCTCTTTATGCCCTGTTAACACGGAGAGTTTAATGTGCATCAAATCGAATTTAATGCGCATTAGATTTTGGTTGCGTTCACACGACACATTTAATGCGCAATACATTAATTCGCATTACATTTAATGCGCATTAGATTTTGTCGTGTGAACACCAAGCGAATCTAATTTGCATTAAATCTAGCGCATGCGTATATGATTTACTTAAGTTCTACAGTATGTATAGACCACAACTTGACAATCGTAGAATAAGAGGCCAAAATACTATCTAGTTCATTATGCAATGAAACGCGTCTTTTGACTTACGTAAAGTAACATTGTACTATGACGTCATTTTATCTCTTAATGACGTCATGTGTCTTTCTTCACTGAGCCTTGCTGGAACTTAACTTACTATGATAAAAAAACATGAAAAACACAATGAGTTGGAATAAATTCTGCCCTTTATGATTTGAAAATTATGGCTGATCAGTGCAATTGTACCAAAATCTAAATTAGAATAATGCGCTTCAAATCTGATGCAAATTAGATTTAATGCACATTCATGTGAACAAGGCATGACAAACATGTGTCTGACAACTCCTTCAGGTGTTTTACATTATAGATGTGATAGAACAATGTAAAGGTTACATGTAGAACCCTGATGTGACCTTGACCTTTAATTTTTGCCCTTGAAAACCAATGAGTGTCATTCTCTATCACTGACATATCACACAAAGAATTCTGGTGAACATACACAGTCTGTGACTTCTTGAGTGTTCATAAGGCTTTTATATCAATTAGCTAATGCCATACCCTCGGCATTGTCATCGTTTTCCATAGACAAAACTTTCACTTGGCTATATATCTTGAACTATAAGGAGTAGGACCATATTTCACATGTAGATACATGTACCTTATGACAATACCTTTAATTTGAGAAAATTGCCTTTGATCTAGTGATATTGACCTACTTTTAAAAACTTTAACCTGGGCTGTATCTCTTGAACTACAAGGGGCAGAGCATGTAGATTCTATTTGGGAAGACCTTTCATTAAAGAGCATGACCTTTGACCTCTTGACTTTGAACTTTGACATACTTTTGAAACGTTAATGTGGTCTATATCTCTTCAGCTATAAGGGAAAGGGCTTTGATATTTCATGCATAGATTCATAGCTAGAAAACAAAAAGGGCAGGGCGCCAGGTAGGGCACTTCTGCACACGATTGGCCAAAGAGGGCACATCATGCACGCGTGATGGGCAAATTTATCGGCGCACGGTAAGCAAGGGAGGGAACATTTTTGCATTAAGTAGTCAATGGATAGTATATTTTACAAAGCATAAACTTTTTTTCGCAAATAAGGCACTTTATTTCTTTTGCAGTGCATCTTCGATAACCAAATTAAAGTTCAAGCACAACCAAATTTTCACAAGTTTTATTGTTTAAGTTGGTAATACTTGCTATGCACTGTGACTTGAGACTACTTTCCTATAACGACTGTTTACAGAAGAATAAATGTTTTGATGCAACTGACTCTGTCATCCCCTGTTCAACAAGACCAGCAACCTTGGTTCTCCATCTTATAAAATTCCTGTTTTGTGACACCATTGTTATCGTTTCTTTTTTATGCCCCCGGAATCACAGATTCGGGGGCATATAGTTTTTGGCCTGTCCGTCTGTTTGTCTGTTTGTCTGTTTGTCCGAACTAAAAACTTTAACATTGGGCATAACTTTTGAATGGTAAGTGATAGGGCTTTCATATTTCACATGTGTATTCCTTGTGACAAGACCTTTCCATTGATACCAACATTTTTGACCTCGTAACCTTGACCTTGACCTTTGACCTACTTTTCAAAAACTTTAACATTGGGCATAACTTTTGAATGGTAAGTGATAGGGCTTTCATATTTCACATGTGTATTCCTTGTGACAATACCTTTCCATTGATACCAACATTTTTGACCTCGTGACCTTGACCTTGACCTTTGACCTACTTTTCAAATACTTTAACATTGGGCATAACTTTTGAATGGTAAGTGATAGGGCTTTCATATTTCACATGTGTATTCCTTGTGACAATACCTTTCCATTGATACCAACATTTTTGACCTCGTGACCTTGACCTTGACCTTTGACCTTCTTTTCAAATACTTTAACATTGGGCATAACTTTTGAATGGTAAGTGATAGGGCTTTCATATTTCACATGTGTATTCCTTGTGACAAGACCTTTCCATTGATACCAACATTTTTGACCTTGTGACCTTGACCTTTGACCTACTTTTCAAATACTTTAACATTGGGCATAACTTTTGAATGGTAAGTGATAGGGCTTTCATATTTCACATGTGTATTCCTTGTGACAAGACCTTTCCATTGATACCAACATTTTTGACCTCGTGACCTTGACCTTTGACCTACTTTTCAAAAACTTTAACATTGGGCATAACTTTTGAATGGTAAGTGATAGGGCTTTCATATTTCACATGTGTGTTCCTTGTGACAATACCTTTCCATTGATACCAAAAGTGTTGTCCTCGTGACCTTGACCTTTGACCTACTTTTCAAAAACTTTAACATTGGGCATAACTTTTGAATAGTAAGTGATAGGGCTTTCATATTTCACATGTGTATTCCTTGTGAGAAGACCATTTCATTGATAGCAAAAAACTTTTGACTTTGTCACCTTGACTTTGACCTTTCACGTACTCAACAGAAAATGGCGTTTATACTAACAAAGATGCCACCGGGGGCATTCGTGTTTCACAAACACAGGCTTTATTGGAGACTGTGGTAGTCATCGGCATATCAAAGAAGTCTATGTATATCCTTTATTTAAACTCCGCCTTTATTTCTTTATTATGAGTGCTAGGAAGTTTAAACTTGCACAGATGATGCGTCTTTATTAGTAGATCACAAATCTACGTTCAAATATAGGTCATGACCTATATTTTCCACTTGAGTGCACATGTTAGGAAGATTTTGGTATCAATGTTAAGCAGTTTTATTTCTTTATTATAAGTGATAGGGAGGCCAAACTTTAATACATGATGCGTCTTTATGAGTAAATCAAATTTTTAGGTCATGACCTATATTTTCCTCTTGAGTGCACGTTAGGAAGATTTGGTTATCAATATTAAGAAGTTTTATTTCTCTTATTATATAGGTGCTGGAAAATTTGAACTTGCACAGATGATGCATCTTTATGAGTAGATCACAAATCTACATTCAAATTTAGATCATGATCTATATTTTCCACTTGATTGCTCATGTTAGGGAGATTTGGGTATCAATAGAGTGCACCCATTCATGCAGAATTTGAGTCAATAAATGAAATACTCTACTTCCCTTTTCTATTTTGTTTATGCGTGGTAGCATTTTTGTTGGTTCTCAGTAAAACAGATTTTCAAATTCAGAATTGTGTAACCTTTGACTACTTTCTGTTGTCTGCCATGATAAAATGCTGCCATGAGGTGAGCTTTGTAATCTTTGATTACACTATGCTTTTATACCCTAGACAAGCAAAGGAAAAAGAATACATCTACATTGCTTAGAATTGTTACTTTCTTTTATAGGTTTGATTTTCACAAAATGATGGGAAAGGTCAGTCGTCATATTCAGTTCCCAGAAAAGTTAAATCTTCGACCATTCATGAGTTCAAAACAGGTATAGTAGCATTGATAAGAAAACTTGATAATACCGGTAATTTTACCCCAAACAATGTTTGTTAGAGGTATAAATTTGAACATTTTCATGTTCAAATTGGTACTCTTTTCTGCATAATTAGTCTGAAATCCATCTACAGCAGTACCAAATCAGAACTGGCTTGTGTAACTATAGAGGCAGAGAATTTTATAAACAATGTAGAATGTTACCTATTTAATGGCTAGTATATACATGTACATAAAGTATTTTATATACAGGGAGAGCCAGTCTACTACAATCTGTATGCAGTTCTAGTCCATTCAGGATATGCCTGTAACTCTGGGCATTATTACTGTTATATCAAATCTCCCAGTAAAATCTGGTACTGCATGAATGACTCTCTGGTAAGTACCATACAATATAAATATGTACGTCTAATTCCTACTTGTAATGATATAAAACTGTTTAAAGGACCACATTGTATGTATGGTTTCTGCAGAAAGTGACCCTTAAAAGTATTTTCTTGAAATATAGAATCTGTCAGCATTCCATTGGGGAATATTGTCTAAAGTACAAGGCACAAAAACATCTAAATAGAAACATCGAGTCGACATTGAAAAAATTCAAATATTCTTCAAAATAAGCTATTTTTAAGCAATTTTCTTTGAGATGTTATAAGATGGGACCTGTTTTTACATCTTTAGCTCTACTGGTCTCAGACCAGTCAAGCTTATGCGATACCCCGGCGTCCGTCCGTCTGTCCGTCCGTCCTTAAACAATTCTTGTGCTCGCAACTCCTCTGAAACCATAGGAGATAGAAAGTTAATTCTTTTTGCATCCTACTTGGTATGTGGTCTAGTTGTGCACCTGACATTTGGTTTCAGCCCCTGACCCCCAGGGTCTTAGAAAATGGGCGTGGTTATGAATTTCTATGTAATCTTGTGCTCGCAACTCCTCTGACACTATAAATGATGGAGACTTAATTCTTTTTGCAATATGATGGGTCTGTGGTTTAGTTGTGCACCTGATATTTTGTTTGAGCCCCTGACCCCCAGGGTCTTAGAAAATGGATGTGGTCATTTTCACCTATATAACTCTATGTAATCTTGTGCTCGCAACTCCTCTGACACTATAAATGATGGAGACTTAATTCTTTTTGCAATATGATGGGTCTGTGGTCTAGTTGTGCACCTGATATTTTGTTTGAACCCCTGACCCCCAGGGTCTTTGTGTGGTCATTTTTACCCATATAACTCTATGTCATCTTGTGCTCGCAACTCCTCTAACACTATAAATGATGGAGACTTAATTCTTTTCGCAATATGATGAGTGGTTTAGTTGTGTACCTGATATTTTGTTTGAACCCCTTACCCCCAGGGTCTTAGAAAATGGGTGTGGTCATTTTCACCTATATAACTCTATGTAATCTTGTGCTCGCAACTCCTCTGACACTATAAATGATGGAGACTTAATTCTTTTTGCAAAATGATGGGTCTGTGGTCTAGTTATGCACCTGATATTTCGTTTGAGCCCCTGACCCCCAGGGTCTTAGAAAATGGGTGTGGTCATTTGCTACTATATACATGTAACTATGTAATCTTGTGCTCGCAACTCCTCTGACGCTATAAATGATGGAGACTTAATTCTTTTTGCAATATGATGTGTCTGTGGTCTAGTTGTGCACCTGATATTTTGTTTGAGCCCCTGACCCCCAGGGTCCTAGAAAATGGGCATGGTCATTTTCTCATATAGTCTATGTAATCTTGTGCTCGCAACTCCTCTGACACTATAAATGATGGAGACTTAATTCTTTTTGCAATATGATGGAGTCTGTGGTCTAGTTGTGCACCTGATATTTTATTTGAGCTCCTGACCCCCAGGGTCTTAGAAAATGGGTGTGGTCATTTTCTCCTATATAACTCTTTGTGTCATTGAGCTAGCAGCCCCCGGCCACTAGGATATTGAAAAAATGTCGTGGCATTCTTTTTTGAAATATCTTATCTGGGATATTATGAATTCCATGAGTGATTTTTTAGTTGCAGTCTAATGGATATGTTGTTTTGTTGTGCAATGCTCCTTATACAGTCTAACCTGTATTAAGCAGTCACCCAAGGGATACCATGAAGTGACCTCTTGACAGAGGTGACCTTTTAATAAAGGTTTTAAAATAACCATGCTAAAGTACACTTGTTAGCCGAGTTGCAAAACTCGGCTCTTAATTTGATGTGAGACGGGCGGGCGGGCGGGCGGGCGTCTGGGCGGGCGGGAGGGCGTCAACAATTGGTTTCCGGACTATAAGTCAACTACGAAAGAGGCTATAACAATGAAACTTCATACACTTACTCACCATTAGTCAAGGATGAGCCCTATTGATTTTGGGGGTCAAAAGGTCAAAGGTCAAGGTCACAGGACTCAGATGATTGAAAATGGTTTCCGGACCATATTTCAGCCTGTATTGCACCTATAATCATGAAACTTGCCAGAAATGTTTCCCTTGAATCAGGATGAGGCCTATTGATTTTGGGGTCAAAAGGTCAAAGGTCAAGGTCACAGGACTCAGATGATTGAAAATGGTTTCCGGATCATATTTCAGCCTGTATTGCACCTATAATCATGAAACTTGCCAGAAATGTTTCCCTTGAATCAAGGATGAGGCCTATTGATTTTGGGGTCCAAAGGTCAAGGTCACAGGACTCTGTTGATTGAAATTGGTTTTCGGACCATATTTCAGCCTGTATTGCACCTATAATCATGTAACTTGCCAGAAATGTTTCCTGTGAATAGAAAATGACCACTTTTGATTTTGGGGTCAAAAGGTCAAAGGTCAAGGTCACAGGACTCTGATGATTGAAAATGGTTTCCTGGCCATATTTCAGCCTGTATTGCACCTAAAGTCATGAAACTTGCCAATAATGATTCCCATGAATCAAGAATGACCCCTATTGATTTTGGGGTCAAAAGGTCAAAGGTCAAGGTCATAGGACTCCGATGATTGAAAGTGGTTTCCGGACCATATTTCAGCCTGTATTGCAATTATAATCATGAAGCTTGCCAGAAATGTTTCCCATGGATCAAGGATGACCACTATCAATTTTGGGGTTAAAAGGTCAAAGGTCAAGGTCACAGGACTAAGATGATTAAAAATGGTTTCCCGACTGAATTTGAGCCTGTATTGCACCTATAATCATGTAACTTGCCAGAAATGTTTCCAGTGAATAGAAAATGACCACTTTTGATTTAGGGGTCAAAGGGTCAAAGATCAAGGTCACAGGACTTAGGTAATTGAAAATGGTTTCCAGACCATTTTTGAGCCTGTATTGCACCTATAATCAAGAAACTTGCCATTTAATTTTTGGGTCAAAAGGTCAAAGATCAAGGTCACAGGACTCAGATGATTGAAAATGTTTTCCCAACCATATTTGAGCCTGAAAATCTGTATCCTTGAAAATATATTACACGCTGATATAGAATAAAGAGAAGACCATTTCTTGATCCAGAAATTTTTATTTAGGACCACAAAATGTTGTTACAAACCATACACATTTCATGTTAGTCTGCATATTCATACTTACATTCCAGTTTTGCAACTCGGCATTTTGCATCTTCGATGCATTTTGAGCTTATTCATAATACAAACGGGAATTTTCTGTTCCAAGTATTGTATTGAACAGATACATGCAGTAGTACATGAATAATGTCATTTCATTTTTTTCATCATTGCTGACATGCATTTAGCAATGAAAATCTTTCGTCTTTTGAACATGAAATAAATGTATGAAGTGTCATAATAAAATGATGAATATAAAACGGTCAACTGCAAAATGTACGTATGATTTTAAGAAGTTCCTGATGTCTATCTGTCTTCCATTCACAAGAGAATCACTTAATTTTTCAATCCAGTCTGGAATGACATCATTACCATCGTCGTGCACCCCTTTCAGCCCTTATGGTACCAGGGATATACGTCCCTGGTGGTGCCGAATACGATTTTATTACGTTTTATAAACGCTGAGAGCCATCCAATAGATGCTTTAAAGGTAATATCGAAGTATTTTGCGAATAATAGGACCCGTCTAATTAATAATGAAAAAAAAAATGCAATGGTTGGCGGATTCAAGAGGAGAGGAAGGGTCGTCGGGCGCCCCCTCCCCCCTCCGGCACGGACCCAAAAATTTTCAAGAACAAGTATATTTTGACCCACTTTCATTGAAAAAATCGGCACAATACGCTCCTTGACCCCCGGCAAAGGGATCGCTAGATTCGTCACCCGAAAAAAACCCGAAGTTCTCACAAATAAATCGTCGTAAAAATATCGGCAGATTTAAACGTAAATGGCATAGATCAGGTAAGAAAATTCCTCGGTAGATAAGACAAACGGAGGCATGCGGGCGAATCATAAAATGACGATGTATAGTAAGTCATCAATATAATTATTTGACCGTGAATTTGTTGGCCTTTTAGGACTAAGACGTTACAGACGCGAGAAGAAATATTACGTGCAAAATAGGTATTGGACAGTGTCCGTTCTTTTGATAATGGGCATTGCCTGAAACCATTTTCACGTCAGCTCGTTGTCAGACTTTTGCTTTTTTCTTTTTTCGGTCTCCAGCAACATCATGTTCAGCCGTTCCTCTACAAATTTCAGCCTTCCGTTTTAAGATTCGGGACTTTGAGTCCTCAAACACCTAGTTCGATCGCACTTTTCAATAATTTTATAGCGTCTGAACGTTCATTTAAAAAGTTAAAACGTTCCGCTTTGATTCATTTGTTGTTGTTGTGATAGTTTCATACCTGATGACGAGTACCCGATACATACAAGCTATTCAATCAATTACCGCTGACCGCTGTAGGCCTTGGATGCAATGTTTGTACAAGTAATTTGGGGCAATTACGGGGGACAGTACTGTTGAATTTTGAAGTCCAAGCCACCGACCGCTTAATTAGAGTCGAATCGGCGACTTGGGCAGTGAAAGGGGTGACCGCTGACCGCGTTACCGAGGTGACTGCTTATTAGGGTACAATATCATAGTAAAAACGGTCAGGAGGGATTCAGAGTGACCGTTAAGAGGAGGTGACTGTTTAACAAAGGTGACCGTTTCTACAGGTTAGACTGTAATTTGTTAAAGCGCCTGCTTCCTTATAATGGTCTTTGGTTTAAAAGAAAGGAAATTGAACTTTTAAAACAAAACAACCAGGAGAGCTACAGTCTCATCAGAGACTTCTGGTTTAAGATACATATTCCTTTGTTGTTGTTGAAGTTTAACAGATCTTTCGTTTCCTATGCTCTGCCTGGCTGGAGCTTTGCTGAAAATTGACACAAAAAACATCTCTTATTTTCAAATATTGTTCACATGTCTGAAGTGAAGTTTCTTGTGTATCTTGTAACATCTAAGTGTTGTCAAATCAGATGATTATTACTAGACTTTTCCAACTGGTTCAGAGATGTGAGTTGTGACTTAATGATCACAGACATGGTTTTTCTCCGCTTTAAAGCAGAATTCCGCTTCAAGAATCGGTAAATTCCGCTCGTTTATATAATTTCTGCTCTTTCGTAAATTCTGGAATTTGAAAAATCCGTTATAGAATCGATGTTTTGCCTTTGCCGTTTCGCGATGAATTGTGATTTTAATTGGTCAATAGGCAACCATTCGACCAATCAACAATTAGTATTCATCCGAAACACAGAGCAAAGGAAATTCGCGACTGTTCCTTGCCAGCCGGATCGACCTTTCGTCGTTTTTTTTTTTTGTATTTGAACTTTAGAGAAATGTCTAAAAGCATATGGTCGGTCGTCAAGAGGAAAGAGGTAGACGTAAAGGCCCTTGACTCCGGCATTAGCACTCAAGAATCCGTGGAAATGGGAGCGTCGATAGTGAACCCCTAGCCCTCTCAAAAAGTACAAGAAAAATCAATATAATTATATTTTCGTTTCAATATAACAACTCGTTAAAGCTGTATTTTTTGCCCCAAGAAAGCTGTTCTGAAGGGTCTTTAATGATGAAAATTGTCGTTTTCGGCCGGTCCCCCTGATATAGGGGCGCTGCCCCTATACACCCCGCTGGGGGAGGACCCCCAGACCCCCCTTCAGCTTTTTTTCTTTAAACACCTAACACCTACTAGTTCTCTTTTAACACAGTTAAAGTGGATGCCCCTGTCTGATTATTATGTGTTTAGAAAATTGATTTTGACTTTTAAAGTTTTACATAATATGACACCAGAATATCTTGATGTTTTTAAATATGGACATGAGGTGAATAGAACAGTAACCAGACAGAGTATAGATAGAACATTACTTTTTATTCCCAGAGCGCACACTGAATATTTTAGACGATCATTTGTAATATCTTGCAGTGCACTTTGGAATGATTTAACACCAAATCTTAGAAATTGTACAACAGTAGACAGTTTTAAAAAGATGTATCTAGAAGAGTATTTTAATAGATAATTTAATTGTTTTAATACATGAACATTGTCTGTGATGCATAGTTTTAATACAAGGACTTTTTACTACATATTGTTTTCTTTTTAGATACAGTATTCAACATCTCAAATTTATGAAAGATTACTATGCATGTATATGTTTTTATTTATGTTAACTTTCTTATTATTTATTTGTACATATGTATATAATACAGGACCACAATGTAAACTAGTCCCAAGACTAATTGTGTTTATCCTGTTAAAATAAAGGAAATTATTATTATTATTATTATATAACACTAGAATCATGTCTGTGATCATGATTTTCATTTGTGCAAAAAAGGTCATTTTTAGCTCTACTGGTCATAGACCAGTCGAGCTTATGCGATACTCCGGCGTCTGTCCGTCCGTCCGTAAACAATTCTTGTGCTCGCAACTCCTCTGAAACTATAAGAGATAGAAATGTAACTCTTTTTGCATTACACTTGGTCTGTGGTCTAGTTGTGCACCTGACATTTTGTTTGAGCCCCTGACCCCCAGGGTCCTAGAAAATGGGTGTGGTCATTTTCTGCTATATAACTCTATGTAATCTTGTGCTCACAACTCCTCTGACACTATAAATGATGGAGACTTAATTCTTTTTGCAATATGATGGGTCTGTGGTCTAGTTGTGCACCTGATATTTTGTTTGAGCCCCTGACCCCCAGAGTCTTAGAAAAAGGGTGTGGTCATTTTCTCCTATATAACTCTATGTAATCTTGTGCTCACAACTCCTCTGACACTATAAATGATGGAGACTTAATTCTTTTTGCAATATGATGGGTCTGTGGTCTAGTTATGCACCTGATATTTCGTTTGAGCCCCTGACCCCCAGGGTCTTAGAAAATGGGTGTGGTCATTTGCTACTATATACATGTAACTATGTAATCTTGTGCTCGCAACTCCTCTGACGCTATAAATGATGGAGACTTAATTCTTTTTGCAATATGATGTGTCTGTGGTCTAGTTGTGCACCTGATATTTTGTTTGAGCCCCTGACCCCCAGGGTCCTAGAAAATGGGCATGGTCATTTTCTCATATAGTCTATGTAATCTTGTGCTCGCAACTCCTCTGACACTATAAATGATGGAGACTTAATTCTTTTTGCAATATAATGGAGCTGTGGTCTAGTTGTGCACCTGACATTTTTTTTTTTGAGCTCCTGACCCCCAGGGTCTTAGAAAATGGGTGTGGTCATTTTCTCCTATATAACTGTATGTAATCTTGTGGTCACAACTCCTTTGACACTATAAATGATGGAGACTTAATTCTTTTTGCAGTATGATGGATGTGTGGTTTAGTTGTGTACCTGATATTTTGTATGAGCCCTTGACCCCCAGGGTCTTAGAAAATGGGTGTGGTCATTTTCTCGTATATAGTGCTCTCAACTTTTCTAAAGCTATTAATGATGGAAACTTAGTTGTTTATGCAATATAATGGATCTGTAGTCTTATTATGTCATTGATAGTTCATTTGAGCTAGCAGCCCCTGACCCCTAGGATCTTGGAAAATGGGTATGGCATTATTTTTTGAAATCCTTTATCTCGGATATTAAAAATTGTATGAGTGATTTTCTAGTAGCAGCTAATGGATTTGTTATTTCGTTGTGCTACTTATAATTTGTTAGAGCGACTGCTCGCTATGGTCTTTGGTTTGAAATAAAATGGAAATTGTTATTTATGTATATGTATCTTACTCACTTGTCAATGAGTGAATTAAACAAAACAACCAGGAGAGCTACAGTCTCATCAGATACTTCTGGTAATATACAAACTTTTTCTTTTGAACATTAATATAGGTACAACAGTGCTCTGCCAGTCGTGTCTTGAACTCTGAAGCCTATTTGTTGTTCTATATCAAGTCCAAGCCTTCTGTTTCACAGCAAAGCAATGTAAGTGTATATAGATTGAAATATTTCCTCATTTCTTCCAGAGGGAAGAGATGATGTTAATAGAAACACAAACACTCAGTACACAATGATGAAGTTGATCAGCTCTTTTGTTTTAATGTTTATTTGAGTGTTCATGTTTTTATTAAAGTGTATTTAGCTTGTTGTACCATGTTTTTGAGCGAATAGCTCTAAGTGATCACCTGAATTTTTTCACGCTAGAGGGCCCCAATTCTGTACATGTATAATTTAAAGAACGAACCAATCAAATCGCAGGGTTTTCAGCATCATGACGTATTAAATCTTCCAATCTTCTTCTGCCGGAGATAGTGAAGGGCCGATGCTGCTTCTATATATAAACGATGTAACTCTGTTTACTTTAGAATCAAGCTGTTTTGTTACGTAGAAGCGCATGTTTATGTAGTGAGCTTATAAACATGTAAACACCAAAAATAGAACAATGTACATGTGTGGATACGTGTTTATTTCATTAATGAGGGAAGGGCCAAAGCATTACCGGTCGTTGACGAGGAAGGTATAATTAAGTATATGATTTACCTGATGCTAATCGGAGATACATTTCATAACTAATTATAAGTAGCTGTACTGATCCAATCCCCTGTCCTTTTTATGTTGGACTGAAAATTGAACATCTGAATGGGCATGTATACATACGTAAGTTCCTGATGTGAAGTAAGAGAGAGAGTGAGAGATAGGGGGATACAACTATGTTCATCGTAAACTATTTTTTCTGGAGATGTCTTATTGTTGTTTACCATTTTAGAAAATCCAACGTTAAAAAAAATATTGAGAAAAATTATTTGTTCATTATTACGTATACCATATCATTTTCTAGAAACTTTGCAAAAGAAAGCCATGGAAAAAAATATTAATATATACAGATATAAATCAAAAACTTAACGACTCGCGCCGCTCGCCGCTTCGTAAAATAAAACTGTTTTTACAGATTACTGAATTCAGTAGGGCGGCCAAGCCAGATTTGCGCGTGACGGCAACAGTTGCTAAGAAATATCGAAAGAAGTTCGCGTCGCCGTTACTAAGCATTTTTTCGAAACTGTTTCACTGCAGAAAAATACTGGTAACAGCGATGCAAATTGATGTCATCGGATTTTAAAATGTTAAACAAACTCTTTAAGATTTTATGTCTCTAAATATACCCAAGATGTGCTGTTTTATTCTGTAAATTTGTCGAAAATCAGCTGACAAAATGACAGCAGTACTCTTAATGTTCGACTTCCATGCCCCCTTCCTCGCAAACAGGGGGATAGTTTTCAAAAATATTAAAAAGTGGTTCTGTAATTTTTATGCCCCCGGAATCAAAGATTCGGGGGCATATAGTTTTTGGCCTGTCCGTCTGTTTGTCTGTTTATCTGTTTGTCTGTTTGTCCGAAAAACTTTAACATTGGACATAACTTTTGAATGGGAAGTGATAGGGCTTTCATATTTCACATGTGTATTCCTTGTGACAAGACCTTTCCATTCATACCAAAATTTTTGACCTCGTGACCTTGACCTTGACCTTTGACCTACTTTTCAAAAACTTTAACATTGGGCATAACTTTTGAATGGGAAGTGAAAGGGCTTTCATATTGCACATGTGTATTCCTTGTGACAAGTACTTTCCATTGATACCAAAATTTTTGACCTCGTGACCTTGACCTTGACCTTTGACCTACTTTTCAAAAACTTTAACATTGGGCATAACTTTTGAATGGGAAGTGATAGGGCTTTCATATTTCACATGTGTATTCCTTGTGACAAGACCTTTCCATTCATACCAAAATTTTTGACCTCGTGACCTTGACCTTGACCTTTGACCTACTTTTCAAAAACTTTAACATTGGGCATAACTTTTGAATGGGAAGTGAAAGGGCTTTCATATTGCACATGTGTATTCCTTGTGACAAGCACTTTCCATTGATACCAAAATTTTTGACCTCGTGACCTTGACCTTGACCTTTGACCTACTTTTCAAAAACTTTAACATTGGGCATAACTTTTGAATGGGAAGTGATAGGGCTTTCATATTTCACATGTGTATTCCTTGTGACAAGACCTTTCCATTGATACCAAAATTTTTGACCTCTTGACCTTGACCTTTGACCTACTTTTCAAAAACTTTAACATTGGGCATAACTTTTGAATGGGAAGTGATAGGGCTTTCATATTTCACATGTGTATTCCTTGTGACAAGACCTTTCCATTGATACCAAAATTTTTGACCTCGTGACCTTGACCTTGACCTTTGACCTACTTTTCAAAAACTTTAACATTGGGCATAACTTTTGAATGGGAAGTGATAGGGCTTTCATATTTCACATGTGTATTCCTTGTGACAAGACCTTTCCATTCATACCAAAATTTTTGACCTCGTGACCTTGACCTTGACCTTTGACCTACTTTTCAAAAACTTTAACATTGGGCATAACTTTTGAATGGGAAGTAATAGGGCTTTCATATTTCACATGTGTATTTCTTGTGACAAGACCTTTCCATTGATACCAAAATTTTTGACCTCGTGACCTTGACCTTGACCTTTGACCTACTTTTCAAAAACTTTAACATTGGGCATAACTTTTGAATGGGAAGTGATAGGGCTTTCATATTTCACATGTGTATTCCTTGTGACAAGACCTTTCTATTGATACCAAAATTTTTGACCTCGTGACCTTGACCTTGACCTTTGACCTACTTTTCAAAAACTTTAAAATTGGGCATAACTTTTGAATGGGAAGTGATAGGGCTTTCATATTTCACATGTGTATTCCTTGTAACAAGACCTTTCCATTGATACCAAAATTTTTGACCTCGTGACCTTGACCTTTGACCTTTTAACCCAGTGACCTCACATACATGTACTTAACAGAAAATAGTGTTCATACTAACAAAGATGCCACCGGGGGCATTCGTGTTTCACAAACACAGGCTTTATTTGATATGTTGTGGAGAATATATCCAAGTGTTCAATTCTCAAATTTTATGAAAATCGGTGAGGGACCATTTTTTTGTACCTCATTTATGTACCCCGACATGCTGCACAGTTTCGACAATTTTAGAGAAATCGTCAATCGACCGAACGCTTCGACATCAGATATTCACAAAACAGAATATAAATTCGAATTTACCATTCTAGAAGAAAATGTTGTCTTAACCTTTTGATGAGCAAACATTTAAATTGTGAAAAATATCACCAGAATTCAACAGACCGAAGGTTTTTCCAGCGACCTTCCTAATTTCCTCTGATCAAGTACAAAACGCCACGCACAAGGGAAAAATGACATTTTCTTGGTTATGCCAGACAATATATGTACAATTTGAAATATACTCATTGTATCCGAGAAAAAAACATATAAAAATTCCAATTTTGTTCTGTTTAATGCGCAGGAGCTTTCAATAATTGGAAAACAAAAGATACAAATATGTGATTTTTTCTGCAAGGAAGCCTATATTTAATTTTTTACTCCAGATAGTCACTACAAAAGAAATAACTATTATAATTTAATGTGCCCATGATCCATGACAGCTGAAATTTAAATTCCTTTATCATGAAGAAGAAATTTGATTGACTAATTAATCCTCTGCAAGAATTCACAAAATTTTAATTTCATTATCTCACTATATCTGCCATTGCCCAATAAGATTCACAGTCATTAGGCCTAATTTCTGAAATGTTGACAGGTCTTGAACTCTTCCATCTTCTGTGAATAATCCATTTGTATGGTTTTTTTGCACACTCACAATTCACAAAGAAGAATATGATGACAATATGCACAATCTTCAATTTTCGATGTGGAATATGATATCAATATACTATAGTAATCAATTTCCAATCAATAATTCCTTTTTACATGATTGTCTAAATGCATGCCTTCCATAAAATAAGCCACTGGGTGATTTTCAGACTGCAAGATTTCTTCTAACAAGTTTGACCTGAAAAAAATAATACATTTTCAATTAGTTTTAAGTCATTCATTTATTCACTCATTCATTTATTTATTTGTTTACTTTGATACAATTTCACTAATGCATAGTCATATACTGAAAAATTCAAAATGATTCATAAATTGTACTTTTAAAAATTGTATAAATCCTTTATAACTATTTTATTCATAATTGTATATGTTATTCATTTAGCAATCATAAATTTATCACTGGAAAGAATAGTATTGATAAATTCAACACTCAACAAATGGAATTCATGGAAAATTATTTTCAATGACTAGAACTACAATATAATCAAATTATATTATGATTTATTATCTATCTAGAAATTCATAGTTTAAATTACCCATGTTGCATTTTATATGTTTATGTGTGAATGTAAAGTGAGTAACCTCCCACCCCCATCAGCCTCTTTTCTTTTTTCACTTTATATTCTAAATAAAAAAAACCTACATTTATAATAACATGTATACTTGTGAATGCCAAAGTGTAAATTTTAAAAATAAAAAAAAAATGACTTGGGGCCCAATGAGGTGGGGGGGGGGGGGGGGGTTATAGGCTTGGTTGGACAAAATAAAGGCACATAAATTAACTTAATAAACTGATCAGTTCAGTGATTGAAAATTATTACAAATCTTACTAGTATTTAGTAAAGTGTGTGTATGTGTGTGTGAGAGAGAGAACGAGAGAGAGAATATTTGTTTACAAATTTGTTTATTTACCTTGAGCTTGAGGGAAAAGTTGTTGTTTTCAATGTTTCCTAGATTAATTTCGTCGTCGAGGCATCAGCCTAGTATCCACTTCACTATATAAACAAACAGCTGAACTGAAGAAAGTACATGTATGTGAAGTACACAAGTCGTACCATGTTTATGCGTCATCAAGTTTACATCACAGCGACACTGGCACTGCACTGACATAGGCCTTCGTGAAGTCGGGTTGGACAAAAACAGTTTGAAACCTTCATTAATCTCTTCTTAATTGCAAATCCAAGGTTAGAAATGAGTTCACGAGATAAAAATCATCCAACAGTTATACTTTTTCATACACAAAATACTTTAACTCCTAATAAAGTAATTCATTCATGTTTACAATGTGACACACGTTAAATGTGTATTGGGTGCAAAATCATGATTCTGCGCATGCCGAAACGAAGCTAACACCAGCTGATTTCAAACGGGAATTATTTCAATATATGAAAAAGTGGTTCTGTAATTTTTTGATATTTGAAAGATGCCGATGTGAATGTCATTTTTTGAAAATATTATAAAAATCTGTGAGGGACCATTTTTTTGTACCTCATTTTTATTTTCCACTTTTTGGGGCATTTTTTCCTGGGAAAATTTAGCCAACTTCAATCATCGATTTAGTAATTAGAATGTCAGGTTTGTCTAAAATAAACTATTTGAGGGTAAAATATAAAGCTAAAAGAAAAAGTTCGACGATATTTTATTTGCTGAAATAAAAAATTGTACTGTCTAGAGCTTTCGGAAAAGGACCAAAATTCGGAGGCGTCCATATTTTCTCCGACGAGAAAGAGTGCGTCATGCGTTCGCGGACTCACATTTTACTTTTTACCGCCGCACGTGCAAATCCGGCTTGGCCGCCCTACTGAATTTAGACGCTATTTATTCTTTATTCGTTAAATTTTTCAGCTTGTTACCCTCGCCAGTTTTCATATCATTTTCAGAAAGTAAATGTAAAACACAAAGATATTTAGAATCATTTTCGTTGTATGCACAGTCCCGTCCCGTTTCCCCTTTCTGAATTTCGATCAAAGTCTAAAAAAAAATCGAGAAGATACTTATTAGTTGTTTATATATCAAAAAGATCTTTCTCAAATAAATCCTTTCAAGGAGCAACTTTTGATTAGTAGATAATAATTACAATTACCCCACAGCATGGGTAGACTTTCAAAATTAACATAATAAACGTCGCCAGTTTATAGGCATTGATACATTCCAGACAACGAGAATACGTATGGAGTTTAAGATTGGAAATCAAAAGAATGTACCAAGGACGTACAAACTTATGAAAATATAGACCTTGAATGCATTTTAATCTTTTTTTCTCAGAAATTGAACGTAAGACACTACCAGTACAAGATTCTCTCTCTCTCTCTCTTCATGTCTGTCTTCATTATATGTCATACCGGGTCCGTAAATATTTCTACATAGGACTCCATGAAAGCCTCTAGCTTGGTAAACTCCTTTAATTGATTAGCCGATACATTTCTGTATGAAAGGAAAAACTCTAATAACACGAAGAAACCAGAAACCGGAAGCTTTTTTAAATGAAATGCAATTTATTTTTTCATTTGATCTTTAAAAAAATTCAAGGAATATTTTTTTCATTAGATCTTTATAGAATTCAAGGAATATTAATGGAAGATATTTGTTAGAGATTGTCTCAGATTGCTTAACA
Organism: Pinctada imbricata; assembly: GCA_033119305.1. Classification (NCBI taxonomy): domain Eukaryota; kingdom Metazoa; phylum Mollusca; class Bivalvia; order Pterioida; family Pteriidae; genus Pinctada; species Pinctada imbricata. Next base: position 46,023,385 of record VSWD01000010.1, read on the forward strand.
ACCAACTCCCCTCTTCCACTACACTTACCTTCCCTACCCCCTTAGTCAACCCTCTGGGTCAGCCACTAGTATTGGTGCTTTTGAATATGATAATTCGAAGACTGTCATCTTTTAATTCTAATGACAATGATGGATTAGCATTTCAGTATTATTCTATACTTGTTGCAAGTTGCATAAACTTGTCTACCAAGGACAGTTTGATGACATACAGCATAAATGATACAATGTCATATTCTGATATTTAGCTATTCGCTCTCAGTACCTTCAGTGCTTTGATTATTTAAGTGTATTTAGCTTGTTGTACCACAGTAATGGATAGGTAAATGCAATAGCATGTTGTTATGTTTGAAGTCTTACCTATTGAAAAATCTTTGTAAGTTCATGGATGATATAGAGCTGAGTGTGTTGAATCCAGAATTAACAATTGATTTCATCTCCTGTTAATTACATATAAAACCATTTATTCCACAGAATAAAAGTGTGACAAAGAGTTTAGAAATCTTGCTTTTATTAATTTAATAAACAGAGAAAGGAGTGGATTCTGCAGCCAGTACCATTATCATTATGCCACAGAATAATATGGACGTTTCAAAAGTGTTTGCTGCTCTGTCACCATTTTATTCTGTGGATGGGAACTTGCTTTTCCTTTAATATTTTGTTAACAAATGGTTTTTAAGATACTTCCTTTCAGGAAGTCTCTTACTGTTACCGTAGCTGCTTCTATTTGAGATACCGCTGCTTTGCAACCTACCTCAAAATATAGTGCTTTTTCTGATTTAAGAATTTGCTGTCTGACACATGCAAAATGCTGCAACAAGGATATTGTCCTTCTTGAAAAAATTCAATTTCATCTTAAGTAAATGTATCACAAAAAATCAATGATACATTTCTTGCTTTCACTGCACTTTGGTGGCGTAATGATATATTACTTTTGATAAGAGTAACTTATAAGAGTTGTCTCACTTATATTTAGACGAAACGATGAGAAACGAAAGTAGAAACAAAGCATGATCTTGTTGGAAGAAATAGGAAATTCTGGTAATTGAAATGAGAATTTTTGGAAATTACCAGCAATAATAAACTTAAAGTACGGCTAGAACTACATGCAACCGCTCTTTTATCAAATATATAGAAGACTGTCAGTCCCGACGCTCTCCATAGGCTCAATGTTAAACTCGGCGACGTCTTGCTGAAATTTAACTTTGAATAATTTATTTTTAGCTCGCCGGGACGAAAAAGTCCGGAGAGCTAATGCCATGCCCTCGGCGTCATTGTTGTCGTTGTCGTCGTCCGTAGACAAAACTTTAACCTGGGCTATATCTCTTGAACTATAAGGGGTAGGGCTTTGATATTTCACATGAAGGTACCTTGTGATGAGACCTTTCATGTGAGACCATGACCTTTGACCTATTGACCTTGGACTTTGACCTACTTTTCAAAAACTTTAACCTGGTTTCTGACAAAAACCTGTATAGGCGAGCTATGTAATCTTTGATTACCCTGTTTTATAATTAAGCTTCAAATGCATTTATGCATCCTGTATAAAAAAAAATCATCATCATTTAAATACCTAAACAATAAAATGATTCAACATTCATCTGCTGACATTAAGTTTTGAAAAGAAGTATCTCTCAGGACCTTCAGTCCTTTGATTATATGTCCTTCTTTGGACGGGATGTATTATGGTACAGTGATGTCCGTCCGTCCATCCGACCCTTGTAAACAAGATAGAGCCCAAACCCATTGAGCTAGGAACTTCAAATTTACCATGTAGATTGAATGTAATAAGACGAAGAACCCTAATGATTTTCAAGGTCAAAGGTCAAGATCATTTTGGGGCTAAAAATAGGTTTTTTTTGGTGAAAATATTTTTAAAAATTATTTAAAGATTTTTTTTTCAAAATGTTTTGAGATTTCATATGCTTCAAGAAAAAAGTACTATATTCTTTCACATATGTAACGGGATTTTAGCTCGACTGCACTTTAGTGCAAAACCGTCAGCATCCTCCGAATGAGATGATAAGGTTAATGTTAAGATCACACAATTTCCTTTCCTATGTTCATATTCTGTTGGTTCTTTTTGTTGTTAATGTTCAATTATACTTTGTTTGATATAGCCAGATGGGGATGTAGCCCCTGGGATGATTTTTTAGCTCGACTGCACTTTAGTGCAAAAGAGCTATTGCAATACCCTAGGGCTGTCACGATTCACCGCGGTTCTCGATTCACCGCGGTTCTTAACGACAGTTCGATACACAATACGAGAAGAGGCCGTATCGTTGATTTACGATTCGTTTTCAGCATCAAGTTTTATCTTTAAAAAATCAATATTAAACGCCCGACGCCGGGTCGTCAAAGATACCTTTAAAAGAATTTCCTTTATATCATTTTATCAGCGATTGGGAAGGTCACGCGCCCTGCGACATAGTCCCATTCTGATAAAAATTGGCCCATAAAATCGGCAACTCACTTCGCCCTGGTGCACATTATTCGACAATGTCCACTCCATGTTTGGTTTCCAAATCTATCTAACGTACATGTAGATCTACATCGGTAGCAGTAACGTGTGGATCACAGCCCGTTCATCCGAATTATGATACAATATTGATTTTTCCCAGACATTCTTTTTTATTCTCGTTCTGCTCCTGAGATTTAAATTTCCAACGTCCACTTACGTATCTTATGATCGATGTAAAGGTTATTGTGAATGCGTTCGTCCGTAAAATTATTTTGTCATTTTAAGTCAATGGGTTCAAATAGAAGTAATAAAATTTGTAAAGGAATGTCAACTGCAGTCAACCCCTTTCCTCTCTTCACAAAGCTAAAAAAGAAGCTGCCCATACGTGGACACGAAAAATACAGGATAGGTTGCTGAAAGTTTCTGTGATTTGCACGTCTGTAAATTATTCATTGGAAATGGTAAAATTGGGAATTTCACGACTAAAAATGTGCAAACATGTAATGTATTATGCATACATTGTAAGCAAAGCTTTTCGAAAATTGATCATTTTTGGAATGGCCCTTTCGTGAAGAAAGATGGCCCATTGATTTTGATAGTCCAATTGAGCAAGTTTGCCTTCCCGATCACTGTGATTTTGTTTTATATATTGCTTTGTTTTGTACTTTTTCCCGGATAATTCTCAAAGCATTCAAGTTATGAATTATCTTAATTTGTTGTTGTTAAACTTGTTTTATTAAAATATCTGACGAATTACAGAAATGCCTACATATCTACATAAAAGATGATGCATCGTGATACGAATCGTATCGTGAGTAAATATCGTGATACATATCGTATTGTGAGCTTAGCGTATCGTGACAGCCCTACAATACCCCCAGCGCCGGCGTCGTCCGAACTAGAGGATAAGGTAAATGTTAAGATCACACAATTTCCTCTCGTATACTCATATTTTGTTGGTTCTTTTTGTTGTTAATATTTAATTATACTTTATTTAATATTACCAGATTGGGATGTAGCCCCTGGGGTGGGGATTTCTTAAATTATTTCAAATGATAAGGCAAATGTTAAGGCATGTCATTTCTGAATAAAGGAATTTCAACGATTTCATGATAACCATATGAAAATATAGTATTCATGTCACTTAATCATTTTATGAAGGAAAATTAATAGGTCCATGATGAAAATCAAGATTTATGCTTATTTGAAAACTGGGTAAAAAATGCCGGATATTTGTTGCTAAAAATAGCACATCATTTGATTTTTAGCTCACCTCGACAAAGTTGAGTGAGCTTATGCTATAACCCAACGTGTCCGCGTCCGTGTCCGCGTCCGTGTCCGCGTCCGCGTCCGGTTAAGAAGTTTGGGGTAGCTCAGTATCTGACAAAGTACTAATGCTACAGTAACCAAACTTGCACAAGTGATTCATCTTTGGATGCTGAGGTGAACCCATGCATTGGATGCAGCATCTGACCTACATTTTCCGCTTGAGTGACTTGGTTAAGAAGTTTGGGGTAGCTCAGTATCTGACAAAGTACTAATGCTAAAGTAACCAAACTTGCACAAGTGATTCATCTTTGGATGCTGAGGTGAACCCATGCATCGTATGCAGCATCTGACCTACATTTTCCGCTTGAGTGACTTGGTTAAGAAGTTTGGGGTAGCTCAGTATCTGACAAGGTACTGATGCTACAGTTACCAAACTTGCACAAGTGATTCATCTTTGGATGATGAGGTGAACCCATGCATCGGATGCAGCATCTGACCTACATTTTCCGCTTGAGTGACTTGGTTAAGAAGTTTGGGGTAGCTCAGTATCTGACAAAGTACTGATGCTACAGTAACCAAACTTGCACAAGTGATTCATCTTTGGATGCCGAGATGGACCCATGCATCGGATGCAGCATCTGACCTACTTTTTCCACTTGAGTGATTTCGCCTTTAAAAGGCAATATTGAGCAAAGTATAAGTGCTACATGTACCAAACTTTCATATTGGATGTATCTTTGATCAAACTTTCATAAAATGACCTTGACCTACTTTTTTCGCTTGAGTGATTTTGCTCTATAAAGCCAATATTGAGCAAAGTATAAGTGCTAGATGTTCCAAACTTGCATATTAGATGTATCTTTGATCAAACTTTCATGTAATGACCTCGACCTACTTTTTCCACTTGAGTGATTTTGCCTTTAAAAGCCAATATTGAGCAAAGAATAAGTGATACATGTACCAAACTTGCATATTGGATGTATCTTTGATCAAACTTTCATAAAATGACATTGACCTACTTTTTTCGCTTGAGTGATTTTGCCTTTAAAAGCAAATATTGAGCAAAGAATAAGTGATACATGTACCAAACTTGCATATTGGATGTATCTTTGATCAAACTTTCATAAAATGACCTTGACCTACTTTTTTCGCTTGAGTGATTTTGCTCTATAAAGCCAATATTGAGCAAAGGATAACTGCTACATGTACCAAACTTGCATATTGGATATATCTTTGATCAAACTTTCATAAAATGACCTTGACCTACTTTTTCTGCTTGAGTAGTTTTGCCTTTAAAAGCCAATATACATGTACTAAGAAATATGTTTGAATTGAATTTTGCTGTCACGAGGTGAGCTTCGTAATCTGTGATTACCTATGTTTATTGTGTCGCCTGCGAAGCATAGCGACACTTAGGGATCACTTTGTCCGTTGTCCATTTGTCCGTCCATCCGTCAGTCCGTCTGTCTGTCTGTCACACTTTGGGTGTCACAGCCCATAACTTTTAAATGGCAAGTGATAGGGCTTTGATATTTCACATGTGTATTCCTTGTGACAAGACCTTTCTACACATACCATAATTTTTGACCTAGTGACCTTGACCTACATATTTGACCTACTTTTCAAAAATAATAAGATTGCTTATATCTTTTGATTGGTAAGGGATAGGGCTTTGATATTTCACACATGTATTCCTTGTGACTAGACCTTTGTAAACATACCATAATTTTTGACCTGTGACCTTGACCTAGATATTTGACTTACTTTTCAAAAAAAGTTAAAATTTGCTATATCTTTTGAATGGTTAGTGATAGGGCTTTGATATTTCACATGTGTTTTGGTTGTAACAAGACCTTTCTACACATACCATAATTTTGACCTACTGACCTCGACCTATATATTTGACCTACTTTAACAAAAAATTAAGATTGTATATATCTTTTGATTGGTAAGGGATAAGGCTTTGAAATTTCACTTGTGTATTCCTTGTAACAAGACCTTTCTGCACATACCATGATTTTTGACCTTGTGACCTTGACATAGATATTTGACCTATTCTTCAAAAAAGTTGGGATTCGCTATATCTTTTGATAGGTTAGTGATAGGTCTTTGATATTTCACATGTGTATTCTTTGTGACAAGACTTTTATAAACATACCTTAATTTTTATGCCCCCCTTCGAAGAAGAGGGGACATATAGGTTTGCTGCTGTTGTCGGTCAGTCGGTCCGTCGGTCGGTCGGTCCGCTACATCAGTTTCCGTTCAATATCTCTGGAATGGATTCACATATTGAAATGAAATTTTGTATACAGACACATCAAACAAAAATCTAGGTCAAGTTCATATTTGGGTCCGATCAAAAAAATTTTGACAGAGTTATGCCCCTTGCATTTCGAAAAATACCAAAATTTCAGGGTTTCCGTTCATTATCTCTTGAATGGAGTTACATATTGAAATGAAATTTTGTATACAGACACATCAAATAAAAATCCAGGTCAAGTTCGTATTAAGGTCCGATCGAAAAAATTTTGACAGAGTTATGCCCCTTGCACTTCGAAAAATACCAAAATTTCAGGGTTTCTGTTCAATATCTCTTGAGTGGAGTTACATATTGAAATGAAATTTTGTATACAGACACATCAAATGAAAATCTAGGTCAAGTGTATATTTGGGTCCGATCAACAAAATTTTGACAGAGTTATGCCCCTTTCACTTCGAAAAAAACCAAAATTTCAGGGTTTCCGTTCAATATCTCTTGAGTGGAGTTACATATTGAAATGAAATTTTGTATACGGATACATCAAATGACATTCTAGGTCAAGTTCTTATTTGGGTCCAATCAACAAAATTTTGACAGAGTAATGCCCCTTGCACTTCGAAAAATACCAAAATTTCAGGGTTTCCGTTCAATATCTCTTGAGTGGAGTTACATATAGAAATGAAATTTTGCATACAGACACATCAAATGAAAATCTAGGTCAAGTTCATATTTCGGTCCGATCAAAAAAATTTGGACAGAGTTATGCCCCTTGCACTTTGAAAAATACCAAAACTTCAGGGTTTCTGTTCAATATCTCTTGAGTTGAGTTACATATTGAAATGAAACTGTTACTTTATACCCCCATAGGTTGTATCAATGCAAGTATAAAGTTGTGACGGACTTTAATCACAGAAGGGGTAGGGGGGCATTAATGTTTTACAAACATGACTTTTAACTTGTTTACCTAGTGACCTTGACCTACATATTTGACCTTTTTTCTAAGGATTGCGTATATCTCTTGATTGCTAAGTGATATAAGGCTTTAATACTTCACACATATATTTCTTATGATGTGACCTTTGTTTTGTTACCAAAGTATTTAGGTAGTGACCTTGACCTAGTTGATTGACACTATTTTCTGAAAATTTGAGATTGACCATATCTTTCAATTGGTAAATAAGAGGTCTGATATTTCACATATGAATTTCATTAGACAAGACTTTCATAGTGATACCAGAAATTTTGAACCATGTGATTTACCTCCTAGAATAGGCCGCTTCGCAGGCGACACAAGCATTCCTTGGAGTGCTATTTTTAGCTCACCTCGACGAAGTTGAGTGAGCTTATGCTATAACCCCACGCGTCCGCGTCCGTGTCCGCGTCCGCGTCCGTGTCCGCGTCCGCGTCCGGTTAAAAAGTTTGGGGTAGCTCATTATCTGACAAAGTACTAATGCTACAGTAACCAAACTTGCACAAGTGATTCATCTTTGGATGCTGAGGTGAACCCATGCATCGGATGCAGCATCTGACCTACATTTTCCGCTTTAGTGACTTGGTTAAGAAGTTTGGGGTAGCTCAGTATCTGACAAAGTGCTAATGCTACAGTTACCAAACTGGCACAAGTGATTCATCTTTGGATGCTGAGGTGAACTCATGCATCGTATGCAGCATCTGACCTACATTTTCCGCTTGAGTGACTTGGTTAAGAAGTTTGGGGTAGCTCAGTATCTGACAAAGTACTGATGCTACAGTAACCAAACTTGCAAAAGTGATTCATCTTTGGATGCTGAGGTGAACCCATGCATCGGATGCAGCATCTGACCTACATTTTCCGCTTGAGTGATTTGGATAAGAAGTTTGGGGTAGCTCAGTATCTGACAAAGTACAATGCTACAGTAACCAAACTTGCACAAGTGATTCATCTTTGGATGCTGAGGTGAACCCATGCATCGGATGCAGCATCTGACCTACATTTTCCGCTTGAGTGACTTGGTTAAGAAGTTTGGGGTAGCTCAGTATCTGACAAAGTGCTGATGCTACAGTTACCAAACTGGCACAAGTGATTCATCTTTGGACGCTGAGGTGAACCCATGCATCGTATGCAGCATCTGACCTACATTTTCCGCTTGAGTGACTTGGTTAAGAAGTTTGGGGTAGCTCAGTATCTGACAAAGTACTGATGCTACAGTAACCAAACTTGCACAAGTGATTCATCTTTGGATGCCGAGGTGAACCCATGCATCGGATGCAGCATCTGACCTACATTTTCCGCTTGAGTGATTTGGATAAGAAGTTTGGGGTAGCTCAGTATCTGACAAAGTACAATGCTACAGTAACCAAACTTGCACAAGTGATTCATCTTTGGATGCCGAGATTGACCCATGCATCGGATGCAGCATCTGACCTACTTTTTCCACTTGAGTGATTTCGCTTTTAAAAGCCAATATTGAGCAAAGTATAAGTGCTACATGTACCAAACTTGCATATTGGATGTATCTTTGATCAAACTTTCATAAAATGAATGGAATTAAAGTCTTAAAAAGAGTAAGAAATGATACATTGGCCATAATAAATTGAAATATCTGTAAAAGTCAAGCTCAATGAGTGCTAAAACAGGAGATAAGCAAGAATAGTCCAAAATCGTGACCAATGACGCACCTTAAGATGATAAGGTAAATGTTAAGATAGCAATATTGCTAATTTCCTCTCCTATATTCATATTTTGTTGGTTCTTTTTGTTGTTAATGTTTAATTATACTTTGTTTAATATTACCAGATGGGGATGTAGCCCCTGGGGTGGGGATTTTTTAAATTACTACAAATGTTAAGATGATAAGGTAAATGTTAAGATAGCAATATTGCCTTTTATGGCCAACATTATTATTAAGCAAAATATAAGTGCTACATGTTCCAAACTTACATGGTGGATGTAACTTTGATAAAACTTCATAAAATGACCTTGACCTACTTTTTTTTCCGCTTGAGTGATTTTGCCTTTAAAAGCCAATATTGAGCAAAGTTTAAGTGCTACATGTTTCAAACTTACATGGTGGATGTATCTTGAATCAAACTTTCATAAAATGACCTTGACCTACTTTTTCCGCTTGAGTGATTTTGCCTTTAAAAGCCAATATTGGGCAAAGTATAAGTGCTACATGTTCCAAACTTACATGGTGGATGTATCTTTGATCAGACTTTCATAAAATGACCTTGACCTACTTTTTCTGCTTGAGTGATTTGCCTTTAAAAGCCAATATTGAGCAAAGAATAAGTGCTACATGTTCCAAACTTACATGGTGGATGTATCTCTGATCAAACTTTCATAAATTGACCTTGACCTACTTTTTGTGCGAATAGCACATAGCGATTGCCTGATTTCTTCACTCATGGGTGCCCCGTCTACTGAGTATGTATAAACGATGTTACTCTGTTAAGATGTACCTTGGGACTGCTTCAGCGTCATGATCGGTATGAAGTCTGATTACTGTCTGAATCAATGAATTATCTATGTACATGCATGGCCTAATGAAATATTGTATCTGTATGTACTGAGATGAACACAGGCTGTGTGTTGGAAACCCCTTTCCATTACCCGTTTTAATGGACAATATATAAATGAAACGGTGCCATCGATAAAGATATTAAGTTGAATCATTGAAACGTAAAACTAAGTTCAAGTAGGCTTATTTTGCCCTGCTTCACAAAATAAAATCTGTAAAAATTAGGAACTTCCATCATGAAATATGATATTAATAATTATGAAAAATAAAAGATCAAAACATTCCCGTTTAGGATGTATCATGTTTTTATATACTAAATTCTTAGCACACACCTAACATTGAACATGAAAGGTTAAAGAGAGAGTGGGGATCTAATTAGAAAATAAGATTCTTCTTCTTTCCTTGTATATGGTATCATCAATCGATAGGAATATTGGATTGTTGTATTTTTAGCTCTACTGGTCTCAGACCAGTCGAGCTTATGCGATCACCCTTTGTCCGGCGTCTGTCCGTCTGTCTGTCTGTCCGTCTGTCCGTAAACAATTCTTGTCCGGACAACTCCTCTGAAACTGTAAGAGATAGAAAGTTAATTCTTTTTGCATTTTACTTGGACCATGGTCTAGTTGTGCACCTGATATTTAGTTTCACTCCCTGACCCCCAGGGTCTTAGAAAATGGGCGTGGTCATTAAATTCTATGTAATCTTGTCCGGACAACTCCTCTGAAATTGTTAGAGATAGAAAGTTAATTCTTTTTGCATTTTACTTGGTCCATGGTCTAGTTGTGCACCTGACATTTAGTTTCAGTCCCTGACCCCCAGGGTCTTATAAAATGGGCATGGTCATTAAATTCTATGTAATCTTGTCCGGACAACTCCTCTGACACTATAAATGATGGAGACTTAATTTTTTTTGCAATATGATGGGTCTGTGGTCTTGTTGTGCACCTGATATTTTGTTTGAGCCCCTGACCCCCAGGGTCTTAGAAATGGGTGTGGTCATTTTCTCCTATATAACTCTATGTAATCTTGTGTTCGCAACTCCTCTGACACTTTAAATGATAGAGACTTAAATCTTTTTGCAATATGATGGGTCTGTGGTCTTGTTGTGCACCTGATATTTTGTTTGAGCCCCCTGACCCCCAGGGTCTTAGAAATGGGTGTGGTCATTTTCTCCTATATAACTCTATGTAATCTTGTGTTCGCAACTCCTCTGACTTTATAAATGATGGAGACTTAATTCTTTTTGCAATATGATGGGTCTGTAGTCTCATTGTGCACCTGATATTATGTTTTAGCACCTGACCCCCAGGGTCTTAGAAATGGTGGTGGTCATTTTCTCCTATATAACTCTATATAATCTGTGCTCGCAACTCCTCTGACAATATAAATGATGAAGACTTAATTCTTTTTGCAGTATGATGGGTCTGTGATCTTGTTGTGCACCTGATATTTTGTTTGAGCCCCTGACCCCAGGGTCTTAGAAATGGGTGTGGTCATTTTCTCCTATACAACTCTATGTAACCTTGTGCTCGCAACTCCTCTGACACTATAAATGATGGAGACTTAATTATGCCCCCCTTCGAAGAAGAGGGGACATATAGGTTTGCCGCTGTCGGTTGGTCGGTCTGTCGGTCCGTCGGTCTGTCGGTCAGTCCATGACATCAGTTTCCGTTCAATATCTCTGGAATGGATTCACATATTGAAATGAAATTTTGTATACAGACACATCAAACAAAAATCTAGGTCAAGTTCATATTATGGTCCGATCAAAAAAATTTTGACAGAGTTATGCCCCTTGCATTTCGAAAAATACCAAAATTTCAGGGTTTCCGTTCATTATCTCTTGAATGGAGTTACATATTGAAATGAAATTTTGTATACAGACACATCAAACAAAAATCTAGGTCAAGTTCATATCTGAGTCCAATCAAAAAAAATTTGACAGAGTTATGCCCCTTGCACTTCGAAAAATACCAAAATTTCAGGGTTTCTGCTCAATATCTCTTGAGTGGAGTTACATATTGAAATGAAATTTTGTATACAGACACATCAAATGAAAATCTAGGTCAAGTGTATATTTGGGTCCGATCAACAAAATTTTGACAGAGTAATGCCCCTTGCACTTCGAAAAAAACCAAAATTTCAGGGTTTCCGTTCAATATCTCTTGAATGGAGTTACATATTGAAATGAAATTTTGTATACGGATACATCAAATGACAATCTAGGTCAAGTTCTTATTTGGGTCCAATCAACAAAATTTTGACAGAGTAATGCCCCTTGCACTTCGAAAAATACCAAAATTTCAGGGTTTTCGTTCAATATCTCTTGAGTGGAGTTACATATAGAAATGAAATTTTGTATACAGACACATCAAATGAAAATCTAGGTCAGGTTCATATTTCGGTCCGATCAAAAAAATTTGGACAGTTATGCCCCTTGCACTTTGAAAAATACCAAAACTTCAGGGTTTCTGTTCAATATCTCTTGAGTGGAGTTACATATTGAAATGAAACTGTTACTTTATACCCCCATAGGTTGTATCAATGCAAGTATAAAGTTGTAACAGACTTTAATCACAGAAGGGGTAGGGGGGGCATTAATGTTTTACAAACATGACTTTTAACTTGTTCTTTCTGCAATGTGATGGGTCTGTGCTGATATTTTGTTTGAGCCCCTGACCCCCAGGGTCATAGAAATGGGTGTGGTCATTTTCACCTTTATAACTCTATGTAATCTTGTGCTCACAACTCCTCTGACTAAATTCTTTTTGCAATATTATGGGTCTCTGGTCTAGTTGTGCACCTGTTTTTAGCTCTACTGGTCTCAGACCAGTCGAGCTTATGCGATCACCCTTCGTCCGGCGTCCGTCCGTCTGTCCGTCTGTCCGTCTGTCCGTCTGTCTGTCTGTCCGTCTGTCCGTAAACAATTCTAATGTCCGGACAACTCCTCTGAAACTGTTAGAGATAGAAACTTAATTCTTTTTGTATTTTACTTGGTCCATGGTCTAGTTGTGCACCTGACATTCAGTTTCAGTCCTTGACTCCCAGGGTCTTAGAAAATGGGCGTGGTCATTAAATTCTATGTAATTTTGTCCAGATAGCTCTTCTTTCACTATTAATGATAGAGACATAATTCTTTTTGCAATATGATGGGTCTGTAGTCTAGTTGTGCACCTGATATTTTGTTTGAGCCAATGACCCCCAGGGTCTTGGAAAAGGGTGTGGCCATTTTCTTTTATATTATTCCATATAATCTTATGCTTACAGAGCTGACACTATAAATAATGGAGACTAAATTCTTTATGCAATATGATCGGTCTGTAATCTCGTTGTCCACCTCATATTTTGTTTGAGTCTCTGACCCCAAGGGTCTTAGAAAATGGGTGTGGTTGTTTTCTCTCTATTAAACTACATGTGATCTGATCATGATAGCTAATTTCCCAGAATTTATGGATAATAGTTAATTGATTTATTCCAAAATATTATCGGTTTGCAGTTTAGATGTCCTTACAGTATTTTACTTCAGTCCCTGTTCCCTAGGATTCTGGAAAATGGGTATATGGCTATTTTCTCTTACCCTATCTACATGCATTTAGAGTACATAAGTGACAGAAACTATAAATAAACAAAGATATTGCAATTTTACAATATTATCATAGATGAGTCTGTAATTTAGTCTTTCTCATATTTTATTTGGGACCTGACCCAGGATTTTATCTTCAATTCTATAGAAACGCTAGGGGATAGTTTCGGAATTTCCTCTGATCAATCAATCAACTTCAAAATCTTTTCTATTATGTTTAATCAGTGTAAGAAAGATAACAAACAATCAAAATGCATGTATTTCTTACTTATTTTTTAGCTCGCCGGGACGAATGTCCGGAGAGCTATTGTCATACCCCCGGCGTCGGCGTCTGCGTCTGCGTGCGCGTGCACAAAAACTTTAACCTTGCTTATAACTTTTAAACCAATACAGATTGGGCTTTCATATTTCACATGTGCATTCCTTGTGACAAGACCTTTCCATGGATACCAAAATTTTTGACCTTGTGACCTTGACCTTGGAGATTGACCTACTTTTGAAAAACTTTAACCTTGGCCATATTTTTGGAATGGTAAGTGATAGGGCTTTGATATTTCACATGTGTATTCCTTGTGACAAGACCTTTCCATGGATACCAAAATTTTTGACCTTGTGACCTTGACCTTGGAGATTGACCTACTTTTGAAAAACTTTAACCTTGGCCATATTTTTGGAATGGTAAGTGATAGGGCTTTGATATTTCACATGTGTATTCCTTGTGACAAGACCTTTCCATGGATACCAAAATTTTTGACCTTGTGACCTCGACCTTGGAGATTGACCTACTTTTGAAAAACTTTAACCTTGGTCATATTTTTGGAATGGTAAGTGATAGGGCTTTGATATTTCACATGTGTATTCCTTGTGACAAGACGTTTCCATGGATACCAAAATTTTTGACCTTGTGACCTTGACCTTGGAGATGATTGACCTACTTTTGAAAAACTTTAACCTTGGCCATATTTTTGGAATGGTAAGTGATAGGGCTTTGATATTTCACATGTGTATTCCTTGTGACAAGACCTTTCCATGGATACCAAAATTTTTGACCTTGTGACCTTGACCTTGGAGATGATTGACCTACTTTTGAAAAACTTTAACCTTGGCCATATTTTTTGAATGGTTAGTGATAGGGCTTTGATATTTCACATGTGCATTCCTTGTGATAAGACCTTTTTTATTGTTGTTGTTGCAATTTACATATGGTTGCCACCGGCGAGCTATGTTGTCATTCTGACAAGTCTGGTTAATTGTTTGAGGTGTAAGATTTTTAGCTCTACTGGTCTCAGACCAGTCGAGCTTATGCGATCACCCTTCGTCCGGCGTCCGTCCGTCTGTCCGTCTGTCCGTCTGTCTGTCTGTCCGTCTGTCCGTAAACAATTCTTGTCCGGACAACTCCTCTGAAACTGTTAGAGATAGAAACTTAATTCTTTTTGTATTTTACTTGGTCCATGGTCTAGTTGTGCACCTGACATTCAGTTTCAGTCCGTGACTCCTAGGGTCTTAGAAAATGGGCGTGGTCATTAAATTCTATGTAATTTTGTCCGGATAGCTCTTCTTTCACTATTAATGATAGAGACATAATTCTTTTTGCAATATGATGGGTCTGTAGTCTAGTTGTGCACCTGATATTTTGTTTGAGCCAATGACCCCCAGGGTCTTGGAAAAGGGTGTGGCCATTTTCTTTTATATTATTCCATATAATCTTATGCTTACAGCGCTGACACTATAAATAATGGAGACTAAATTCTTTATGCAATATGATGGGTCTGTAATCTCGTTGTCCACCTCATATTTTGTTTGAGTCTCTGACCCCAAGGGTCTTAGAAAATGGGTGTGTTTGTTTTCTCTCTATTAAACTACATGTGATCTCATGATAGCTAATTTCCCAGAATTTATGGATAATAGTTAATTGATTTATTCCAAAATATTATCGGTTTGCAGTTTAGATGTCATTACAGTATTTTACTTCAGTCCCTGTTCCCTAGGATTCTGGAAAATGGGTATATGGCTATTTTCTCTTACCCTATCTACATGCATTTAGAGTACACAAGTGACAGAAACTATAAATAAACAAAGATATTGCAATTTTACACTATTATCATAGATGAGTCTGTAATTTAGTTTTTCTCATATTTTATTTGGGACCTTACCCAGGATTTTATCTTCAATTCTATAGAAACGCTAGGGGATAGTTTCGGAATTTCCTCTGATCAATCAATCAACATGAAAATCTTTTCTATAGTGTTTATACAGTGCAAGAAAGATATCAAATAGTCAAAATGCATGTATTTCTCACTTATTTTTTATTTGTTTAACATGTTTAAGGTGTAAGATTTTTGGGGAGAGTAGTGAGAATTTTTGTTGCAAGAGTAGAATGTCCGAAGTGATCACAGACTTGAGCTGTGCTTTCTGTTAAATGGGAATACCAGAATCACAAAGATTGATCATTTTATCAAATAAAATAGCAATAATGCATCCTTCACATTGCCAAATGAAAGGAATATTGTGCTTGTGTAAGTTTTTTTTGAGGGGGGGGGGGAGAGGGGGGAGGTAACTAGAATGTCCTAAGTGATCACAGACTTGAGCTGTGCTTTCTGTTAAATGGGAACACCAGAATCACAAAGATTGATCATTTTATCAAATAAAATAGCAATAATGCATCCTTCACATTGCCAAATGAAAGGAATATTGTGCTTGTGTAAGCTTTTTTTTGGGGGGGGGGGGAGAGGGGGGAGGTAACTAGAATGTCGTAAGTGATCACAGACTTGAGCTGTGCTTTCTGTTAAATGGGAACACCAGAATCACAAAGATTGATCATTTTATCAAATAAAATAGCAATAATGCATCCTTCACATTGCCAAATGAAAGGAATATTGTGCTTGTGTAAGCTTTTTTTTGGGGGGGGGGGGGGGGGGGGGAGGGGGGGAGGTAACTCTTACATCTTTCTTTCTTCTTATAAATTCCTCCACTACTTGGAGTACCACCCCCAATGGGATGTAAAACTGTGTGGTTTGATAAAATTTTTCATAATGTTTACATTAAAGCAAGTGACACATGTTTTAATAGAAGATAATATAACAAGAGATGCCTTATTTGCATATCTACTATGTGTTAATTAAATTTAAAAAAAATTAAAATAAAATACTAAAAAAAATCATTTGTAAAAGCCGACTCATACAAAAATATTTCAACCCAGGAAAACTTCTACCAAAATTTTCCTTTATTGCCATTTGACAATATTATCATAGATGAGTCTGAAATTTAGTTTTTCTCATATTTTATTTGGGGCCTGACCCAGGATTTTATCTTCAATCCTATAGAAACGCTAGGGGATAGTTTCGGAATTTCCTCTGATCAATCAATCAACTTCAAAATCTTTTCTATTATGTTTATACAGTGCAAGTAAGATAACAAACAATCAAAATGCATGTATTTCTTACTTATTTTTTAATTGTTTAAGGTGTAAGATTTTTAGAGAGAGTAGTGAGACTTTTTGTTGCAAGAGTAGAATGTCCTAAGTGATCACGGACTTGAGCTGTGCTTTCTGATAAATGGAAACACCAGAATCACAAAGATTGATCATTTTATCAAATAAAATAACAATAATGCATCCTTCACATTGCCAAATGAAAGGTGCTTGTGTAAGCTATAGAAGTTGAATTTGTAACAGGAGAGGGAGAGATGTGACTGTACCGGGAATCGAACCCAAGATCTTCTGCTATCAAGGCAGACGCTCTTACCAACTGAGCTATCTGGGCACGATGCCCGTTCCTGCCACACTCCTCTCCACCAATTTTTCAGGTTTCCATGCACTGGAAACCTCACACTAAACTCCGCTTCACCTTGAGTCATTTAGTTTGGTGCCAATTCTGTAACAGGAGAGGAAAAGATGTGACCGAACCGTGAATTGAACCCGAGACCTTCTGCTATCTGGGCAGACGCTCTTACCAACTGAGCTATCTGGGTACGATACCTGTTCCTGCCATAAATTAATGGTAATAAACTAATGTTTCAGGCCTTTTTGTCAATTGGACCTCGAGTCATTTTGTCCTTTTAAAATTTGACCATTCAAAAACATCATTTCAACCTCATGCAGATTTTGAAATATTTTTCTGAACTAGGATATATGGTAGAAATGTTTTCTATAGAGGATCAAATATTTCATACCGGTATGTAAAAATATTTTGTATTATATTTTAATAATTAGCTTCTGTCTACATTAATACCACATTCGCCCTAAAAGTTCATGTTCTTCATTCAATATTCTATTTACATTGTTTTACATTTACTAAATAAATAGCCTAAAACCTTTTTAGGTTTTAGAACAAAATGGCGGATACTTTTAAAATTTCACTCGGTAGGCCACATGTCCTATTATGTTTAATTTCAATCTGAAACTGCCTGATTACTTGATCTAAGTATTTTCACTGGTCAGTATAAGAAAGAAGGAAATATCTCTTATAATAGAGTATCCTATGCAATACTATTTCAGCTCAAATGAGAGGTTATTTATGCCTTTAGTCTTAATTTTATAAAAGGGCATATAGTGGTAGGTCTGTCTGTTCATCTGTTTGTCTATCCATCCGACTGTCAGTATATCATTCCATTCAACTAAATTCTGATGAAAGGGTATAAGATAATAGAGCTGTCATATATTGCATGTCTATGAACCTTGAGATTTAGGCTCATCTTTTGGAGCCAAATTTTTAGCTTACCTCGACGAAGTTGAGTGAGCTTATGCTATAACCCCACGCGTCCGCGTCCGGTTAAGAAGTTTGGGGTAGCTCAGTATCTGACAAAGTACTAATGCTACAGTAAGCAAACTTGCACAAGTGATTCATCTTTGGATGCTGAGGTGAACCCATGCATCGGATGCAGCATCTGACCTACATTTTCCACTTGAGTGAATTGGTTAAGAAGTTTGGGGTAGCTCAGTATCTGACAAAGTGCTAATGCTACAGTTACCAAACTGGCACAAGTGATACATCTTTGGATGCTGAGGTGAACCCATGCATCGTATGCAGCATCTGACCTACATTTTCCGCTTCAGTGACTTGGTTAAGAAGTTTGGGGTAGCTCAGTATCTGACAAAGTACTGATGCTACAGTGAGCAAACTTGCACAAGTGATTCATCTTTGGATGCTGAGGTGAACCCATGCATCGGATGCAGCATCTGACCTACATTTTCCGCTTGAGTGACTTGGTTAAGAAGTTTGGGGTAGCTCAGTATCTGACAAAGTGCTAATGCTACAGTTACCAAACTGGCACAAGTGATTCATCTTTGGATGCTGAGGTGAACCCATGCATCGTATGCAGCATCTGACCTACATTTTCCGCTTCAGTGACTTGGTTAAGAAGTTTGGGGTAGCTCAGTATCTGACAAAGTACTGATGCTACAGTAAGCAAACTTGCACAAGTGATTCATCTTTGGATGCTGAGGTGAACCCATGCATCAGATGCAGCATCTGACCTACATTTTCCACTTCAGTGATTTGGATAAGAAGTTTGGGGTAGCTCAGTATCTGACAAAGTACTAATGCTACAGTAACCAAACTTGCACAAGTGATTCATCTTTGGATGCCAAGATGGACCCATGCATCGGATGCAGCATCTGACCTACTTTTTCCACTTGAGTGATTTCGCTTTTAAAAGCCAATATTGAGCAAAATATAAGTGCTTCATGTACCAAACTTGCATATTGGATGTATCTTTGATCAAACTTTCATAAAATGACCTTGACCTACTTTTTCCGCTTGAGTGATTTTGCCTTTAAAAGCCAATATTGAGCAAAGTATAAGTGCTAGATGTTCCAAACTTGCATATTAGATGTATCTTTGATCAAACTTTCTTAAAATGACCTCGACCTACTTTTTCGGCTTGAGTGATTTTGCCTTTAAAACCAATATTGAGCAAAGTATAAGTGATACATGTACCAAACTTGCATATTGGATGTATCTTTGATCAATCTTTCATAAAATGACCTTGACCTACTTTTTCCGCTTGAGTGATTTTGCTCCATTAAGCCAATATTGAGCAAAGTATAACTGCTACATGTACCAAACTTGCATATTGGATGTATCTTTGATCAAACTTTCATAAAATGACCTCGACCTACTTTTTCCGCTTGAATGATTTTGCCTTTAAAAGCCAATATTGAGCAAAGTATAAGTGATACATGTACCAAACTTGCATATTGGATGTATCTTTGATCAATCTTTCATAAAATGACCTTGACCTACTTTTTCCGCTTGAGTGATTTTGCTCTATAAAGCCAATATTGAGCAAAGTATAACTGCTAGATGTACCAAACTTGCATATTGGATGTATCTTTGATCAAACTTTCATAAAATGACCTTGACCTACTTTTTCTGCTTGAGTGGTTTTGCCTTTAAAAGCCAATATACATGTACTAAGAAATATGTTTGAATTGAATTTTGCTGTCACGAGGTGAGCTTCGTAATCTGTGATTACCTATGTCTAACCTTTGACCCCATCACTGACCTTTGACCCACATTTTTTGAAAAATAAAAACATCTGTTATTTTAGTTTTAATACATATGGTATGTTATACATGTTGTATATACACGTTTTTAGTAATTCTCTCACATTCTAGAGAAATCTAAGGCACGGTCCATTTGATATTCTTGGGGGGGGGGGGGGGACTCCGTTTTTTTCAAAAAAAAAATTTTGCTCTGAATTTTGATGAAAAAAATTAATTAGGAATTGATGGATATGCATTGGCATGTGGTTGTTGGTTCTAATAAAAAAAAACTTGATACACATTTATCCCGCCTCTGGCAAATTTCTTGCAATCTGATTGGTCGAGAAGAACCAAATATAATGTTGTATAATATTTTACTAACAGAATATTATTTTGATATCCTGCTTCTACTAAGATGCTTTATGCTTTTGACGTCACCAAAATGCTTTAGAATATGTTGACGTAACATACACAAACCAAAAGCGATTCAGCGGGATAAATTCCTTATAGAGTGTTTTACAGGGGGGATACAGAAATATATTGGGTCGATGAAAAAAGTGGTATTAGGCAAGGTGAAGTCCAGCATTCATTCTCTTGAGTGTATATGTACAAATCAACCAGGAGAGCTTCAGTCTCATCAGAGACTTCTGGTTAGAGAGAGTAGTGAGACTTTTTGTTGCAAGAGTAGAATGTCCTAAGTGATCATGGACTTGAGCTGTGCTTTCTGATAAATGGAAACACCAGAATCACAAAGATTGATCATTTTATCAAATAAAATAGCAATAATGCATCCTTCACATTGCCAAATGAAAGGTGCTTGTGTAAGTTATAGAAGTTGAATTTGTAACAGGAGAGGGAGAGATGTGACTGTACCGGGAATCGAACCCAAGATCTTCTGCTATCAAGGCAGACGCTCTTACCAACTGAGCTATCTGGGCACGATGCCTGTTCCTGCCACACTCCTCTCTACCAATTTTTCAGGTTTCCATGCACTGGAAACCTCACACTAAACTCAGCTTCACCTTGAGTCATTTAGTTTGGTGCCAATTCTGTAACAGGAGAGGAAAAGATGTGACCGAACCGTGAATTGAACCCGAGACCTTCTGCTATCTGGGCAGACGCTCTTACCAACTGAGCTATCTGGGTACGATACCTGTAACTGCCATAAATTAATGGTAATAAACTAATGTTTCAGGCCTTTTTGTCAATTGGACCTCAAGTCATTTTGTCCTTTTAAAATTTGACCAATCAAAAACATCATTTCAACCTCATGCAGATTTTGAAATATTTTTCTGAACTGGGATATATGGTAGAAATGTTTTCTATAGAGGATCAAATATTTCATACCGGTATGTAAAAATATTTTGTATTATATTTTAATAATTAGCTTCTGTCTACATTAATACCACATTCGCCCTTAAAGTTCATGTTCTTCGTTCAATATTCTATTTACATTGTTTTACATTTACTAAATAAATAGCCTAAAACCTTTTTAGGTTTTAGAACAAAATGGCCGATACTTTTAAAATTTCACTCGGTAGGCCACATGTCCTATTATGTTTAATTTCAATCTGAAACTGCCTGATTACTTGATCTAAGTATTTTCACTGGTCAGTATAAGAAAGAAGGAAATATCTCTTAATATAATAGAGTATCCTATGCAATACTATTTCAGCTCAAATGAGAGGTTATTTATGCCTTTAGTCTTAATTTTATAAAAGGGCATATAGTGGTAGGTCTGTCTGTTCATCTGTTTGTCTATCCATCCGACTGTCAGTATATCATTCCATTCAACTAAATTCTGATGAAAGGGTATAAGATAATAGAGCTGTCATATATTGCATGTCTATGAACCTTGAGATTTAGGCTCATCTTTTGGAGCCAAATTTTTAACCTTTGACCCCATCACTGACCTTTGACCCACATTTTTTGAAAAATAAAAACATCTGTTATTTTAGTTTTGATACATATGGTATGTTATACATGTTGTATATACACGTTTTAAGTAATTCTCTCACATTCTAGAGAAATCTAAGGCACGGTCCATTTGATATTCTTAGGGGGGGGGGGAACTCCGTTTTTTTCAGAAAAAAAAAAATTTTGCTCTGAATTTTGATGAAAAAAATTAATTAGGAATTGATGGATATGCATTGGCATGTGGTTGTTGGTTCTAATAAAAAAAGACTGATACACATTTATCCCGCCTCTGGCAAATTTCTTGCAATCTGATTGGTCGAGAAGAACCAAATATTATGTTGTATTATTTTACTAACAGAATATTATTTTGATATCCTGCTTCTACTAAGATGCTTTATGCTTTTGAAGTCACCAAAATGCTTTAGAATATGTTGACGTAACATACACAAACCAAAAGCGATTCAGCGGGATAAATTCCTTATAGAGTGTTTTACAGGGGGGATACAGAAATATATTGGGTCGATGAAAAAAGTGGTATTAAGCAAGGTGAAGTCCAGCATTCATTCTCTTGAGTGTATATGTACAAATCTACCAGGAGAGCTTCAGTCTCATCAGAGACTTCTGGTTATGTTTTAGCCCCTGACCCTTAGGGTCTCAGAAATGGGTGTGGTCATTTTTCCTATATAAGTAAATGTAATCTTGTGCTTGCAACTCCTCTGACACTATAAATGATGTAGAATTAATTCTTTTTGCAATGATTATACAGGTCTGTGGCATAGATGTGCACCTGATATTTTGTTTTAGCCTTATACCCCTAGGGTCTTTGAAAATGGGTGTGGTAATTTTTCCTATATAGTTGTGCTCTCTTCTCGTTTAAAGCTATTTATGGTGGGGAGTTAATTCTTTATCCAAGTCTTGATGTGTCATTGGTAGTTCATTTGAGGTAGCAGTCCTTGGCCCCTAGGATCTTGGAAAATGGGTGTGACATTCTTTTTAGAAATACTTTATCTCGGATATTATGAATTATATGAGTGCTATTATAGTTGCAGTACTAGTATAATGGATATGTAGTTTTGTCATGCTACTTATAATTTGTTAGAGCGCCTGCTCCCTATGGTCTTGGTTTAAAAAAAAGAAAGGAAATTGATGTTTTAGAAAAAACAACCAGGAGAGCTACAGTCTCGTCAGAGACTTCTGGTTTGGGGGGGGGGGGATTTAATGTGATGTTATTTAATTTTCATTTTCAATGTCAGACATCATCTTTCAATTTATTACAACAACATTATTCATTTGCATTTTAGTTCTGTCTTTATACGTCCATAAACTGGCCTACGAAGATGTTCAGGAACAAATATAACTTTGAAAACACAATATTTTGTCATACATCATAAGTGATACATATTCTGGCTATTCGCACTCAGTACCTTCAAGTGCTTTGATTTCTGCTTGAGTGATTTTGCCTTTAGAAGCCAATATTGAGCAAAGTATAAGTGCTACATGTTCCAAACTTACATGGTGGATGTATCTTTAATCAAACTTCAATAAAATAACCTTGACCTACTTTTTCCGCTTGAGTGATTTTGCCTTTAAAAGCCAATGTTGAGCAAAGAATTGGTACATGTTCCAAACTTATACGGTGGATGTATCTCTGATCAAACTTTCATAGGATGACCTTGACCTACTTTTTTCCACTTGAGTGATTTTGCCTTTAGAAGCCAATATTGAGCAAAGTATAGGCGCTACATGAATATACAATTGTGTATAATTATATGAATTGGAGAAAAAAGTGAGCTTCAGAAATTGGCTGTCATTAAAGACATAATGCTAAGCAGTCGAGCATTAGGTGACTCTGGCAACTATTTTTTTTTTAATTATTTCAAAAGATAAGGCAAATTTTAAGATGATAAGGTAAATGTTGAGATAGCAAAATTGCCTTTAATGGCCAATATTAACCAAAGTATAAGTGCTACATCTTACAAACTTACATGTTGGATGTATCTTTGATCAAACTTTCATAAAATGACTGTGACCTGCTTTTTCCGCTTGAGTGATTTTGCTTTTAAAGCCAATATTAAGTGAAGTAAAAGTGCAACATGTTCCAAACTTAAATGGTGGATGCAGGCTTTCTACTGTTCCTACTATTTCCTACTTTTTCCTACTTTTCCTACTTTTTAGCTCACCTCGACGAAGTTGAGTGAGCTTATGCTATACCCCCGCGCGTCCGCGTCCGGTTAAGAAGTTTGGGGTAGCTCAGTATTTGGCAAAGTACTGATGCTACAGTAACAAAACTTGCACAAGTGATTCATCTTTGGATGCTGAGGTGAACCCATGCATCAGATGCTGCATCTGACCTACATTTTCTGCTTGAGTGACTTGGTTAAGAAGTTTGGGGTAGCTCAGAGTGGCTTGGTTAAGAAGTTTGGGGTAGCTCAGTATCTGACAAAGTACTGATGCTACAGTAACCAAACTTGCACAAGTGATTCATCTTTGAATGCCGAGATGGACCCATGCATCGGATGCTGCATCTGACCTACATTTTCCGCTTTAGTGACTTGGTTAAGAAGTTTGGGGTAGCTCAGTATCTGACAAAGTACTGATGCTACAGTAACCAAACTTGCACAAGTGATTTATCTTTGGATGCCAAGATGGACCCATGCAGCATCTGACCTACCTTTTTCCACTTGAGTGATTTTGCTTTTAAAAGCCAATATTGAGCAAAGTATAAGTGCTAATTGTACCAAACTTGCATATTAGATGTATCTTTGATCAAACTTTCATAAAATGACCTTGACCTACTTTTTCCGCTTGAGTGATTTTGCCTTTAAAAGCCAGTATTGAGCAAAGTATAAGTGCTACATGTACCAAACTTGCATATTGGATGTATCTTTAATCATACTTTCATAAAATGACCTTGACCTACTTTTTCCGCTTGAGTGATTTTGCCTTTAAAAGCCAATATTGAGCAAAGTATAAGTGCTACATGTACCAAACTTGCATATTGGATGTATCTTTGATCAAATTTTCATAAAATGACCTTGACTTACTTTTTCAACTTGAGTGATTTTGTTTTTTAAAGCCAATATTGAGCAAAATATAAGTGCTACATGTACCAAACTTGTATATTGGATATATCTTTGATCAGACTTTCATAAAATGACCTTGACCTACTTTTTCTGCTTGAGTGATTTTGCCCTTAAAAGCCAATATTGAGCAAAGTATAAGTGCTACATGTACCAAACTTGCATATTGGATGTATCTTTGATCAGAATTTCATAAAATGACCTTGACCTACTTTTTCCACTTGAATAATTTTGCCTTTAAAAGCCAATATACATGTACTAAGAAATATGTTTAAATTGAATTTTGCTGCCACGAGGTGAGCTTCCTAATCTGTGATTACCTATGTTTTTTATTTTCTTGATGGACAAAGGGAAAAGGGGGGGGGGGGTCAATATATGCAAACATCTAGATTTCCTTGTAAACAAGATAAAGCCCAAACCAGTTGTGCTAGGAACTTCATATTTACCATGTGTATTGAGTATATGAAGACAAAAAATTCTATTGATTTTCAAGGTCATGGGTCAAAGGTCAAGGTCATTTTGGGGCTAAAAATAGATTTTGGGTGAAAATATTTTAAAAATTCATTAAAAATCTATTTTTGGTCAAAATGTTTTGAAATTTCATACACTTCAAGAAAAAAAGTATATTCTTTCACATATTATACAACATGTTTTTAATTTTTTTGTCAGACAATTGAGAAATTATGTGGAAGGGGAAGGGGGGTTCAATATAGGTATACATGTAGTTTTCCTTGTTAACAAGATAAGAGCCCAAACAAGTTGTGCTAGGAACTTCATATTTACCATGTGTATTGAGTATATGAAGACAAAGAATCCTATTGATTTTCAAGGTCAGAGGTCAAAGGTCAAGTTCATTTTGGGGCTGAAAGTAGATTTTTAGGTGAAATTCATTAAAAATCTATTTTTGGTCAAAATGTCTTGAAATTTCATACACTTCAAGAAAAAGGTATATTCTTTCACATATACAACAGGTTTTTAATTTTTTTGTCAGCCAATTGAGGAATTATGTGGAAGGGGAAGGGGGGGTCAATATAGGTATACATGTAGTTTTCCTTGTTAACAAGATAGAGCCCAAACAAGGTGTCTTAGGAACTTCATATTTACCATGTGTATTGAGTATATGAAGACAAAGAATCCTATTGATTTTCAAGGTCAAGTTCATTTTGGGGCTGAAAATAGATTTTTAGGTGAAATTCATTAAAAATCTATTTTTGGTCAAAATGTCTTGAAATTTCATACACTTCAAACGAAAGGTATATTCTTTCACATATATAACAGGTTTTTATGCCCCCCTTCGAAGAAGAGGGGACATATAGGTTTGCAGCTGTCTGTCGGTCAGTATGTCGGTCTGTCGGTCGGTCCGCGACATCAGTTTCCGTTCAATATCTCTGGAATGGATTCACATATTGAAATGAAATTTTGTATACAGGACACATCAAACAAAAATCTAGGTCAAGTTCATATTTGGGTCCGATCAAAAAAATTTGACAGAGTTATGCCCCTTGCATTTCGAAAAATACCAAAATTTCAGGGTTTCCGTTCATTATCTCTTGAATGGAGTTACATATTGAAATGAAATTTTGTATACAGACACATCAAACAAAAATCTAGGTCAAGTTCATTTTTGGGTCCGATCAAAAAAATTTTGACAGAGTTATGCCCCTTGCATTTCGAAAAATACCAAAATTTCAGGGTTTCCGTTCAATATCTCTGGAATGGATTCACATATTGAAATGAAATTTTGTATACAGACACATAAAACAAAAATCTAGGTCAAGTTCATATTTGGGTCCGATCAAAAAAATTTTGACAGAGTTATGCCCCTTGCATTTCGAAAAATACCAAAATTTCAGGGTTTCCGTTCAATATCTCTTGAATGAAGTTACATATGGAAATGAAATTTTGTATACAGACACATCAAACAAAAATCTAGGTCAAGTTCATATTTGGGTCCAATCAAAAAAATTTTGACAGAGTTATGCCCCTTGCATTTCAAAAAATACCAAAATTTCAGGGTTTCCGTTCAATATCTCTTGAGTGGAGTTACATATTGAAATGAAATTTTGTATACAGACACATCAAATGAAAATCCAGGTCAAGTTTGTATAAAGGTCCGATCAAAAAAAATTTGACAGAGTTATGCCCCCTGCACTTTGAAAAATACCAAAATTTCAGGGTTTCTGTTCAATATCTCTTGAGTGGAGTTACATATTGAAATGAAATTTTGTATACAGACACATCAAATGAAAATCTAGGTCAAGTGTATATTTGGGTCCAATCAACAAAATTTTGACAGAGTTATGCCCCTTGCATTTCGAAAAATACCAAAATTTCAGGGTTTCCGTTCAATATCTCTTGAGTGGAGTTACATATTGAAATGAAATTTTGTATACAGACACATCAAACAAAAATCTAGGTCAAGTTCATATTTGGGTCCGATCAAAAAAATTTTGACAGAGTTATGCCCCTTGCATTTCAAAAAATACCAAAATTTCAGGGTTTCCGTTCAATATCTCTTGAATGGAGTTACATACAGAAATGAAATTTTGTATACAGACACATCAAATGAAAATCCAGGTCAAGTTTGTATTAAGGTCCGATCGAAAAAAAATTGACAGAGTTATGCCCCCTGCACTTCGAAAAATACCAAAATTTCAGGGTTTCTGTTCAATATCTCTTGAGTGGAGTTACATATTGAAATGAAATTTTGTATACAGACACATCAAATGAAAATCTAGGTCAA
This sequence comes from Pinctada imbricata, assembly GCA_033119305.1. Lineage (NCBI taxonomy): Eukaryota > Metazoa > Mollusca > Bivalvia > Pterioida > Pteriidae > Pinctada > Pinctada imbricata. Next base: position 46,050,679 of record VSWD01000010.1, read on the forward strand.
GTGTATATTTGGGTCCGATCAACAAAATTTTGACAGAGTTATGCCCCTTGCACTTCGAAAAAAAACCCAAAATTTCAGGGTATCCGTTCAATATCTCTTGAGTGGAGTTACATATTGAAATGAAATTTTGTATACGGATACATCAAATGACAATCTAGGTCAAGTTCTTATTTGGGTCCAATCAACAAAATTTTGACAGAGTAATGCCCCTTGCACTTCGAAAAATACCAAAATTTCAGGGTTTCTGTTCAATATCTCTTGAGTGGAGTTACATAAAGAAATGAAATTTTGTATACAGACACATCATATGAAAATCTAGGTCAAGTTCATATTTAGGTCCGATCAAAAAAATTTGGACAGAGTTATGACCCTTGCCATGTGAAAAATACCAAAACTTCAGGGTTTCTGTTCAATATCTCTTGAGTGGAGTTACATATTGAAATGAAATTTTGTATACAGACACATCAAATGAAAATCTACTAGGTCACGTTCATATTTAGGTCCGATGAACAAAATTTTGACAGAGTTATGCCCCTTGCACTTCGAAAAATACCAAAATTTCAGGGTTTCCGTTCAATATCTCTTGAGTGGAGTTACATATTGAAATGAAATTTTGTTTTCAGACACATCAAATAAAAATCTAGGTCAAGTTCATATTTGGGTTCAATCAAAAATTTTTATGCCCCCTTTGAAGAAGAGGGGACATATTGCTTTGCTGCTGTCTGACTTTCTGTCTATCGGTCCGTCGGTCGGTCCACGACATCAGTTTCCGTTCAATACCTCTGGAGTGGATTCACATATTGAAATGAAATTTTGTGTACAGACACATCAAATGGAAATCAAGTATAAAGTTGTGACGGACTTTAATCACAGAAGGGGTAGGGGGGCATTTATGTTTTACAAACATGACTTTTAACTTGTTAAATCTTTTGTCAGAAAATTGAGAAATTATGCCTAAGGGGAAGGTGGGGTGTCAATACATGCCTACTTTTACCTTTTAATTAAGATAGAGCCCAAACCAGTTGAGCCAGGAACTTAAAGTTTACCATGTGGATTAAGTTTAATAAGATAAAGAAGCCTATTGATTTTCACGGTCAAAGGTCAGGGTCATTTTGTGGCTTTTTATGATATTTATAATTATGATAAGAATATAGGAGGGATGCTTATAATCGAATTTCAGGGTAAACTACAAGGGTTGTCCCAGGAAATGGTAGACATCGGCAATAAGAAAGCAGTAGAGGGTTGCATATATATAAACTTTGCATTGATAAATTTGACATACCGGTACAAATTGGCTTCTGTACGTGTAAAATCAATCATTTAACTTTCATAGTAAATTTTTTATTGAAGAAATAAACACATAGGGTGACGTCAGCTCGCGCATGATAAGTAACATCATGGATTCTTGCGACTGCGGTTAAGAATATGTCTAAAGGCAGCAATCCACAAATTCATGTCATATATTAAAAATAGACTTTGCACCCATCGACCGATGCGCAACTCATATTTACTTCACTTGACAGGATTCTCTGCACAGTAAATTTACTTATCTGGAACTTCTCTATCATTTCTTTTACTGTTCAAGGCCGGTCATCAACAATGACGTTTCTGACCAAATTTAAAATGTACCGTCTGACCATTGTCTGTCCATTCGTCGGCAAATTTCTTGTACCACATATGTACAAATGCCCTACAAACATTTTCATACTTTTCTGATGTTTTCGTTTGTTACTTTGTCTAAAACGGAGTCAATCCATGATCAATGCAATATCTCAGTACCGTTTTTGCTCCGCTAATAAGTTGACATCGATGTCTTTTGAATGAGTGATGGGCAGGTTGCATTATAAACTGCTCCATAATTTAGTTGTTCATTACGCCAATGACGATAATATGGTATGGCTGTACCCGTTAAAATCAGTACTTTCTGTCGATTACATTTATATACTATTTATGCATACATTGAAAAGTATTCAACTAGTTTTAATATCGATTCTTTTTTCGGGGCTTAAAAATTTTGTTGTGTGTCGGTATGGTCCAACCGCTCATCTGATAACTCAATTAATTTTTAATATTAACGGCAGATTTCAACTCTGTTAACATTTGATACCTTACATATAGTTATATTCACATCCTGGAAAGTTTTATTTAGATTTAACGCCAAATAAAGGAATTGAGGGCATTGTCTACGTTTTTCTGGGACAACCCTCTTATTTGTTATTTCACATTTATGGAACTTAGATTTTCTCAAGTAAACGTTTAAAATAATGACTAATTAATCCTGACAGGCGTATCTTGCTGCGTTAGCGTAGGCTTTATTATGTACTGAACAGGATATAGAGACTCACCGGTCAATTATTGATCGATTTTAGAATAAATGGCTCCAAACGTTAAGTCTACTGATATTGTAAACAGACCAAATATCCTTCAGAGGAAGAGGGGAAGGGGAGTCAAAAGTGGGCTGAAGTTACGTGTAGCTGTCATTTCGAAATTGTGAATTGTAAATTGTAAATAAATCATTAAGTTGATGCAGGTATAAAACCATAAACTGAGGGAAGATTGCAACATCACTTCTATTATATTCACTTCTATGCCTCGTTAACATCTACTTGCAGCTTTAAAATGACATCGCTTTTGACTGAGGGAAGATTGCAACATCACTTCTATTATATTCACTTCTGTGCCTCGTTAACGTCTACTTGCAGCTTTAAAATGAGATTGCTTTTGACATTGCTAAGTGCTTACTTCTGGTTTTGCCAATGCATATATTATGTTGACGTTTACATTGTAGAAATAAAAGCATGACCCAAGGAAAGTGTGAGAAAAAGGATGAAATGCCATGATCCGGGAGGGACGAAGAAATCTCGGTCCCTGTTTCCATGTCGATTGAAATCCATAACTTGACTAGTCTGGTCATGGATATTAATCATTATGGTACTCAGATTGAAATTTCTTCGTCCTTCAGGAACGTGATGTCAGTATGTGATGTGGCGCCGACAGTCATATTATACAATTATTGATTGGGAATGAGGGCAATATATGATTTGTTGGACCTGAAGATAAAATATTGCCCGAGGCCGAAGGCCGAGGGCTATGTTTTGTCTGAAGGTCCAACAAATAATATTTTGCCTGAATTTCCAGTCAATAATTGTTTTGTTATACTTTACATCAATACTACAGCAACGAACAGATTTACCCGGCATATATACGTTCATTTTCGTTTATAAGAGAAAGAGCGCGGAAAAATTGGTAGAGCTAACAGCGTCATCAATGACGTAACGTCACAAACAATTTATCATTTATGGGTCAATATTTTGAGCTCTACTGGTCTAAGACAACTCGAGCTTATGCGATCGCCCTGTGTCCGGCGTCCGGCCATCTGTCTGTCTGTCTGTCTGTCCGTCCGTTAAACTTTTCTTGTGAGCGCGAATCCTCTGAATCTGTGAATAATACAGAATCAATTCTTTTTGCATTATAATGAGCCTCTGGTCTAGTTGTGCACCTGATATTTTGTTTGAGCCCCTGACCCCCAGGGTCTTGGAAAATGGGTGTGTCATTTTCTCCTATATAACTCTATGTAATCTTGTGAGCACCAATTCTCAGAAAGTGTAATTGATAGAAAGATAATTGTTTTTGCATTATTCTCAGTCTGTGGTCTAGATGTGCACCTGATATTTTGATTGAGCCCCTGACCCCTAGGGTCTTGGAAAATGGGTGTGGTCATTTTCTCCATTATAACTATGTAATCTTGTGAGCACCAATTCTCAGAAAGTGTAATTGATAGAAAGATAATTGTTTTTGCATTATTCTCAGTCTGTGGTCTAGATGTGCACCTGATATTTTGTTTGAGCCCCTGACCCCTAGGGTCTTGGAAAATGGGTGTGGTCATTTTCTCCATTATAACTCTATGTAATCTTGTGAACACCAATTCTCAGAAAGTAAAATTGATAGAAAGATATTTTTTTGCATTATTCTCAGTCTGTGGTCTAGATGTGCACCTGATATTTTGTTTGAGCCCCTGACCCCCAGGGTCTTGGAAAATGGGTGTGGTCATTTTCTCCTATATAATTCTATGTAATCTTATGAGCACCAATTCTCAGAAAGTATAATTTATAATTAGGTAATTGTTTTTGCATTATTCTCAGTCTGTGGTCTAGATGTGCACCTGATATTTTGTTTGAGCCTCTGGCCCCCAGTGTCTTGGAAAAAGGATGTGGTCATTTTCTCCTATAGCGGTATAACTCTATTTTATCGTGTGAGCACCGATTCTCAGAAAGTATAATTGATTGAAAGATAATTGTTTTTGCTTTATTCTCAGTCTATGGTGTAGATGTGCACCTGATATTTTGTTTGAGCCCCTGACCCCCAGGGTCTTGGAAAATGGGTGTGGTCATTTTCTCTGTTTTAACTCTATGTAATCTTGTGAGCACCAATATTGATAGAAAGATAATTGTTTTTGCATTATTCTCGGTCTGTGGTCTAGATTTGCACCTGATATTTTGTTTGAGCCCCTGACCCCCAGGGTCTTGGAAAATAGGTGTGGTCATTTTCTCCTATATAACTCTATTTAATCTTGTGAGCACCAATTCTCAGAAAGTGAAATTGAATGAAAGATAATTATTTTTGCATTATTCTCAGTCTGTGGTCTAGATGTGAACCTGATATTTTGTTTGAGCCCCTGGCCCCCAGGGTCTTGGAAAATGGGTGTGGTCATTTTCTCCTATATAACTCTATGTCATCTTGTGAGCACCAATTCTCAGAAAGTATAATTGATAGAAAGATAAATGTTTTAGCATTATTCTCAGTCTGCAGTTTGATGTGCACCTGATATTTTGATTGAGCCCCTGGTCCCCAGGGTCTTAGAAAATGGGTGTGGTCATTTTCTCCATTATAACTCTATTTAATCTTGTGAGCACCAATTCTCAGAAAGTGAAATTGAATGAAAGATAATTATTTTTGCATTATTCTCAGTCTGTGGTCTAGATGTGAACCTGATATTTTGTTTGAGCCCCTGGCCCCCAGGGTCTTGGAAAATGGGTGTGGTCATTTTCTCCTATATAACTCTATGTCATCTTGTGAGCACCAATTCTCAGAAAGTATAATTGATAGAAAGATAAATGTTTTAGCATTATTCTTAGTCTGCGGTTTGATGTGCACCTGATATTTTGATTGAGCCCCTGGTCCCCAGGGTCTTAGAAAATGGGTGTGGTCATTTTCTCCATTATAACTCTATGTAATCTTGTGAGCACTAATTCTCAGAAAGTATAATCGATAGAAAGATAATTGTTTTTGCATTATTCTCAGTCTGTGGTCTAGATGTGCACCTGATATTTTGATTGAGCCCCTGGTCCCCAGGGTCTTAGAAAATGGGTGTGGTCATTTTCTCCATTATAACTATGTAATCTTGTGAGCACCAATTCTCAGAAAGTGTAATTGATAGAAAGATAATTGTTTTTGCATTATTCTCAGTCTGTGGTCTAGATGTGAACCTGATATTTTGTTTGAGCCCCTGACCCCCAGGGTCTTGGAATATGGGTGTGGTCATTTTCTCCTATATAACTCTATGTAATCTTGTGAGCACCAATTCTCAGGGAGTATAATTGATAGAAAGATAATTCTTTTAGCATTATATTAATCATTCTCTGGTCTTGAATTTTGTTTGAGCCCCTGATCTCGGGGTCTTGGAAAATGAGTGCGGCACTTAGATTAATTTAAGCAAACAACCAGGAGATCTTCAGTCTCATCAGAGACTTCTGGTTTTAACTATTTCCCTAGGGCCAATATTGATGTAAATGTTGACTGCTTGGTCAAATATTTGAATTTATAGGCATTTTTCCTATGGAGATTTTATATTGAGATACTGATAAGGGTATAACAATGGTCTTTATTTCCTTGTCTCATGTATGTATTTCAGTGACAGCTGTTGGCAGATGCTGCCTACAGGACCGTACATATATATATATATATTGTACAATCATTCACTTGATTTAATATTCATTTTCTTTTATCTTCAAGGGACCCCTTATAGGACCAAAGTTACCCACAAATCATTCACTGGGAAAGAACTTTAAATTAGTGAATGGCTTAAAAAGTGAGTAGCACTATACAGAAGTATATTTACATGATATTTTCATTGGCTTTAAAGTTTACTGTAAATTGCTTTATTTTCATCAGTACCAATTTTCGTATGTTTGTTCAAAATGACCATTTTGTCAGTACGTAAATTCGTCATCCAAGGGTCCCTAAAATGTAAATTTGTCTGTTCAAATGCCACCTTAACATTCAGATGGGCTGTATGCATTCATTTTCATTGTTTGTTTAATATTTATTGGTAAACTAACAATTGGAGACATGTATACCACCTAGCTTGTTGTGAAAACATATCATTTGGTAATTAGAAACTTTGTGTGCGTATTCAGTTTTCATTGATTGATCATTTGCATATCGTAATAACTCTAATAAACTTGGAACCTTCACCTTTTTCATTCCTTCTCTGTTCTCCCGATGCCATTTAAGTTTACCAAGACACTGACCCGATACTGATTCAATTTCCCCTTTTTCTCTATATTTTGTCAGGAGTATTTATATTCGTCGGTACGTAATTTCGTCAATTGAGGCACTGACGAAAACGACGAAAATTGGTACCTGACGAATAAAAACCAATTTACAGTAATTGCTTGTACATGTATGTATCTCTATGCACATGGGTGTACTCCCTCCCTTTTGGAAGATTAAACCAATGAAAAGCAAGCTAGAAAGTATACACCATTATGAGTCTATATACATGTATTTAATCTATAGTGCCACCCAGTAATTATGTAGGTTAAAATTATGGGGAAACCCAAATTTCATGTAGTAGAATTATCTTTGAGTTCCTAGAAGGCTGTCTGTGTATAAGGTTGATTGATTAAGTTCAAAAAATGCGATTGAGAAATGCTCTTTATACAATTACTTTGAAGTATATCCTATACATGTATTGAATTTATTGCTTTAATTCATGAATAATATCATTTAAAAAAATCTATATAGTAAAGCATCCCTCTCTCAACTTATAGATCAGAGGGAGTTCAATATGGCGTTTGGCGCGAGTGGACGCGTCTAGTAAGCGCTCGCATAAAAGTGGCCTAAATATTTAAATTGTTGAGGGAAGACATTTAAAAAGTTATCTAGTGAAGGTGATATATTGAATAGACAATGCATATGAAAGCAAAAAAGTGAAAAGTGCAAAAAAGTGACTTTAATGGGACTTAATGAGAATCGCCACTGTGAGTATACATTCGTCGTCTAGTATAAAACTTTGAACACATTGAACAGCCTGAATGAAATCACAGTCAAAGTTGCAAGCATCATATTTCTCAAAAATGTCCCATGGTGGAGTAATGACCAGGAAAGCGTCTCAGACAGACAAATCTGATAAAGTAGGGGATAAAGCAAACCCCCCCTCCCCACCCGCCCAAAGCGGAGCCATTAATGACAATATAGCGGCAATAAGGGCCGATCTAGCCAATATAACAGGCGCTGTTAGCGATATTAAAGAATGTATGAAAAAAACAGTAAAAACAGATGAACTTAGTGACATAGTAACTAAAATCGTGTCAGAAATGCTACAGAAAAACAAAGAAGAAGTACAAAATCTTGTTGAGGTTGAAGTCGAAAAAAGATGTAAAATGCAGGAAGAAAGTCAGAATAAAGTTAGAAGGCAGCTAAAAGATGAAATAGACGGCTTGAATTTAGAGGTGGATAATTTGCGTGAAAAACTGCTTGAAAATAATGCCGTTATAAGAGATTTAAGGGCTAGAGTTGTGAGATCGGAGGGAAATTCTTTAGAGGCACTTCGACGTAGTAATAGAAATGAGCAGTACTCCCGCAAAACAAATGTAAAAGTGTGCGGAGTGCGCGAGTCCGACGACGAAAACACCCTAGAAGTTGTAAAACAGGTTCTGGACGAGAAAGCGGGGGTAAAGATCAGTGACAGTGACGTGATAGCCGTACATAGAATTCCATCTAAAAAACGCACTGAACCAAAACCTATACTATTAAAGGTAAAGAACTCGGAAATCAAATCACGGATTATGAGGAAAAGGTCCGATGTGAAGAAAAAGGGAGGTAATGTTAGACTCGTTGACGATGTGACGGAGAGAAACATCATTCTCATTAACAGGCTTAACAGTCACCCACAAATCGAGTCCGCATATTACTATAATGGATCCGTCTACGGTATTAGTGCAGGTAAAAGGTACCGTTTCGATATAGAAGAAGACGTAGACAGTAAGTTGAAATCCGGGAAGGGTAGACCGGTTCAGCTCCGGAAGTAAGGACTCCGTTCTACTTTCGTTTCCGATCTGACACTCCGGCGGACGATTGCGCTATGAACATGTGTTTTTCTTCCAATTGTTGACATGAAGAGTGACTTGTAATTTGTAAAGGGTAAAAATTGAATAAAGCATGTCAGTATATATTGAGACTTGGCTAATCTGAACTCTATATTGAATTTCCAACATGTGTGTCTGTGTGAATACTTTTTCTGTTGTCTTTTTGTCCTGGTATGTATGGTGTATGTATGAGTGTGTGTATGTTTATGTTAGATTTATTTATGCTTCTATTCAACTATGCCTATAAATAACCTTAAAATTATCTCTGTCAACTGTAGGGGGTTGGGGGATTCTGGTAAAAGAAAGGATGTTTTTAGTTTTCTACGAAATAAAAATGCCTCGATCTATTGTTTACAGGATACTCACTTTACAAAACAGATGGAAAAAATAATATACATGCAATGGGGTTATGATGTTTATTCTAGCTATGGTACTAGTGATTCTAGGGGAGTTACAGTTCTATTAAATAATAATTTTGAATTTAAAATTATGAACTGTATTACAGATAACGATGGTAATTATATTATTTTAAGCATTTTGGTTGAAAACAGGTTTACACTAACACTTGTTAACCTATATGGTCCAAATTCAGATTGTCCAGATTTTTATATTCAATTGAAAAATAAACTTCAAGATAATGAATCTGATTACACTGTTGTATGCGGAGATTTTAACTTGGTATTAGACTTCGATAGAGATTGTTATAACTATGTGAGACAAAATAACCCCAGAGCTGTAAATGAAGTTAAATGCCTGTGTGATGAAATGTCCTTATGTGACCCCTGGAGAATAAATAACCCCGATCTTAAAAATTTTACCTGGTTTCGAAAAAATCCAATTAAAAAGGCTCGACTTGATTTCTTTTTAATTTCTGATCATTTATTGACAATCATAGATAGTACATCAATTCAACCTGGATATCGCACAGACCACTCCATGATATTTTTAGATATTAAAATTTCAAATTTCAAAAATGGGAAGGGCTTCTGGAAATTTAATAACTCTTTACTCTCAGATAGGTTGTATGTAGAAAAAGTTAAAAATATTATTCGTCATACTAAATATGAGTATGCATTGCCGGTATACAATATGATAAACCTCGACCATATAAATGATTCCGAATTGCAATTTACAATAAGCGATCAACTTTTTTTAGATACTCTTTTAATGAAAATAAGAGCTATGACAATTCCATATGCTGCAGAGGAAAAAAGAAGGCGATTGCATGAAAAATTACAATTAGAAAACCTTATTAAAGAAACTAGGGAAATAATTGACAGTGTTAATGATTCAGATACTAATATGGAAAATTTACAAAAAAGATTAGATGATCTAGAAATTGAATTAGAAACAATACGAAAAAATGAACTTAATGCATTAATTATAAGGTCCAGATGTAAATGGATAGAAAAGGGAGAAAAACCGACAAAATACTTCTTAGCATTAGAAAAAAGAAACTTTACTAATAAAAACATAATTAAATTGAAAAAAACGGATGGCTCATGCATTACTGAACAGAATGAGATTTTAAATGAGATTAAAAATTATTATGATCTACTTTATAAAGATAAAGATGAATTTTTAGAACCAGTAAACTTAGATGAACTACTTATAAATAGCAATGTGAGTAAGCTTTCAGATCATGATAAATTAGAACTAGATAAACCTATTACAATTGAGGAAGTTTCACAAGCAGTCAAATTATTAAAGAATGATAAAAGCCCGGGTCCAGATGGCTTTTCGGGGGAGTTCTTCAAATTCTTCTGGATTGACATTAAATACTTCGTTTTCAGATCAGTGCGGGAAGGGCTTGATAAGGGGGAACTTTCTATTTCTCAAAAAATGGGCATCATATCTATTCTCCCGAAAGGAGACAAACCAAGAGATTATTTGAAAAACTGGCGCCCAATATCTTTACTAAATATATCATATAAAATTATATCTCATTGTCTTGCTTCTAGAATTAAACAGTTTCTTCCTCAATTGATACATGAAAACCAAACAGGATTTATTAAAAATAGATACATTGGGGAAAACACTAGGTTACTTTACGATATCATGTACGAACTAGAAAATCAGGGAAAAGAGGGATTATTTGTAATGATTGATTTCGAAAAAGCATTTGACTCCGTGTCTTGGAAATTTATAAATGAAGTACTTAAGTTTTTCAATTTTGGTCAAAAATTCATTAACTTTATAAACTGTCTGAATAAAGATTTCAAATTATGTGTAATTCAACATGGCTTCTCATCTCCATTCTTCTCTATTGGCAGAGGCTGCCGTCAAGGCGATCCCATCTCTCCGTATATCTTCATTCTTTGCGTAGAAATTCTTGGCATACTTTTTAGGGATAATAAAAGAATAAAAGGCATCAAATTTAAAAATAAAGAGATAAAAATAAGTCAGTACGCTGACGACACTGGACTCTTTTTAGATGGTAGTATTAATTCTTTGAAACATTCTCTCTCATTACTTGAACAATACGCCAAATTTTCTGGTCTTAAACCTAATATTGAAAAATGCAGATGTATTTGGATAGGTGCTAAAAAACACAGTATGGACAAATTATGTACGGAAATACCACTCATTTGGTCAGATGAACCCTTTACTTATCTTGGCCTAATTTTCAGTGTTAATCTTGATGAAATGATAAATTTGAACTATTCCCAAAAAATATTAGATATAAGGAAACTGGTTACTAGTTGGTCAAAACGATTACTTAGTCCTATAGGAAAAATAACTGTGATTAAATCAATATTTATCTCTCGGCTCACCCATCTATTCATATCTTTACCTAACCCAGATGAATCAATTATAAAAGATTTAGAAAGAGTACTTTTTGCATATTTATGGAATAATAAAAATGATAAGATTTCTAGAAAACAATTATATCGTGATTATGAAGAGGGTGGGTTAAAAATGATAAATATACCAGCTTTCATTAAATCACTCAAGTTAGGTTGGGTTCGACGTATTTTAACAAAACACTCATTGCTTACTGATCTTTTCATGGTAATTACAAATAAAGAGATTAACGAATTACTAAATTATGGTCCAGAATTCATAAAAAAATTATCGAATTCAACAGGAAATCCTTTCTGGAAAAATGTTTTGTCTTCATTCTATGAATTCAGAAAAATTATATATGAAAAAAATGATAAGGAAAGCAACAAAAATTTCATTTATCAAGAAATTTGGTATAACGAAAATATAAAGATAAATAATGTTCAGATTTTTTATAAAAAATGGGTAGAAAATGGTATTTTTTATGTTTATCATTTCTTGAATGAATATGGAACTTTATTGTCATATAATGAATTCTGTGAAAAGTTTAATTTTAAACCACCTTTTACATTATTTCTTGGAATAAGGGATGCCATAATAAAGAAATGGCCAGAGCTTAGAGTAAACAACTACGATATATTACTTCCTAATTATAGTGAATATATTATGATAATCATTAGAAATAAGAGTAATAATGTATCTGTGTATGATGTTTTCTTGAACTCTAATACTATTAAGCAAAACTATATTGATAAATGGTGCTTAGATATAAATATTGAAAAAGATGATATTAGTTATACCTTTATTAATAAATTACCCTTTATTGTTACTAAAGATCCAAAACTGTGTTGGTTCCAATATCGCTTGCTTCACCGTATACTTCCAACGAATGTTTTATTATTTAAAATGAAAATTAAAGACACAACATCTTGTGCATTTTGTAATACAGAAGAAGAAACATTATTGCATTTATTCTTTCATTGTAATATTGTTAATAAATTTTGGGGAGATTTGCTATCTTGGATAGAATTAAATGCAAATACCACTGTACAATTTGAAAAGGAAACAATAATATTTGGCAAGAAATTCAGAAAATGTGGAAACTGTTTAAATCTAATTCTTCTACTTGCAAAACAATTCATCTTTACACAAAAAATCAGAAACAGACCACTTGATGTTGATGCCTTTATAGTTTTGTTAAAAAATTACTTCATGATAGAAAAATACATCTTTGCAAAAAATAATAAATTAGTAAAGTTTTATAAAAGATGGGAAATTTTGAAACACAATTTTGAGTAATGTATTACTTTTATTATTTAATATGGAATATTATGATTATAATTATATAGATAATATGAAACAAAACATACTTTGATTAATATTTTCAGGTACGAGTCTGTGAGTGAAAGTTGTCCTTTGTCTTTACATGTATGTTGCATAAAATGTTAAAATGTCTGCATAAAAATAAAAAAAAAAAAAAAAAAACTTATAGATCAGACCTTGTGTAGCTGTGGATTGAAGGGAAACAACTCGTCTGTAGCAATTTGAAACTTGAGACAGCCCTAGTCCTGGCTTAATATTTCAACATCTATGATAAAAATTGTGCTACATAAAGCTGTATGTGTACATACTGCTGATAAAATTTCTAAGGTTTGACAGTATTTATTCGAAACGGAGAATGGACCGGGTGGATGAAAATTTTTTTTTTTAAAAAAAGATCGTCACATTTCACTGAAAAATCTTTTCCCGTTTAGATCTTTTGCAATTGATTTTATAGGAATTCTCTATCAAGGTGAGATAACTCCCTAAAAGTGACCCTTTTTAGAATAATTTGACTTTTTCAGGATAGATTTCATGCAAAGAAGACCTATTGTTTAACCTATAAATCCGTTAAGCACTCGCACTGGCAAAATTTTGACAGAAAAAATTGGACTATCTCTTGAATATTCACTAAAATACGTCAATCAAATTCACCTAAAAACTCCAATCATAGATAGATTTACTTCTAAAGTTATTCTAGGTCATATTGTTTGTTATGTGTCATTCACTCACTCTTGAAATACATGGGACACAACTTGTGTCAATACTGATACTAGAAATGGGCAGGAAATAATAAAATTAAGTGTAATATTCTCAAGATCAAGCCTTTACATCGTGGGAGTTGCAGTGTTGATTACCCTGGATGTTGTATCATTGTTTAGATTCTACATGTATAACAGAATGTTTATTCATTTGTTGCAGGTCATCATGTAAATGACTTAGGATCTCCTATAGAAAGGAAAGTCACATCAAGTACTGTTATAGGTCCTCACTTACCTAATTCTCAGCACACAGTTAGCAGTAGTACTTCAAACAATAAACCTTTACCATCAAACAGGGAAAAAGTCACATTTGGTCTCAACCCACTTGGAGTAAAAAACCAAAACTCAGGTGCTACTGGAAATAAACCAAGAATTGTAATGCAAATCAAGAATGGAAAAGTCACAACTTTTGAGAAATCACCTAATGGAAAGTCAAAAATCGTAAGTGGTGGGGAAGAGAAATCTAAATCTAAATTAGTGCCATATGGTGACGATTCTGAATCGGACTCGGAAAATGTGCATGGAAATCAAGCACAGCAACAAAAGAAAGCATCACCTGTAAAAATTCCCCCATCAGCATCTTTGATAGAGAAGAAAAAGTCTGAGCCTGTTGAGATAATTTTTGACAAAAAGTTGAATACAACCACGTCAGTGCCTGGCAATGCTAACTTGTTAGAAAGTAGTAAAGTCAAGGGAGATCACTCACATAATAGAAGGATAGACAGCTTGAACTTAATGGGACATAAGTCCAAAGTACCACAGGAAAGATCAATAGACAAGACAAAATCATTCTGTGATACAAGTGGAATCCTTTGTGTAAGTGCTAATCATACAAAGTTAAAAGCAAATTCCACAGACAGTAAATGGCAGATTTTACACCAGGACTGTGCACCAAGCCCTTCTATTGGATCAAACTCCAGTAAAGACAGTGTTAATTCCACTTCAGAATGGCATGTTAAAGATAATACTCCTGTAAAGTCAATAGCTAAGACTTCAGGGAGACCTTGTCCAGGATGGAAAATAGAGCAGTCCACAGAGTGTAATAATCATACTAAACCAGCCATATCAGAGTGCAGCTCAGCTACGTCTAACAGTGTATCTACTGAGGAGAAACCCACACCACATAATGGTCATCATTCAGCTCATTCTAATATCAGTGATAGAGGAGATAGTGTCACCAAGTCCGCCCAGATAGACCATATGTACTCCAACATCATGATGAAGAAAGACAAATCTGAAATCTTCAACAGTGTAAGAAAAGACAAAGTTGACGTGTCAGAAAAGCAAGGCTTAATATGTGATAATACAGGAGAGGGTATCAAAGACAAGCACAAAATTAAGAAGCAAAAAAAGCACAAAAAGCATAAAAAAGACTACAAGGAGTATAAGTATCAAGAACTCGTTAACGAGAGCTCTTCAAGCATGGACATGCCCGTCAAAAAACACAAGAAAAAGAAACATAAACATAAAAAAGATTCTGATAATGACTCTGACATTAAGAAAGATGGCAAGAGGAAGTCACGGGAGGAAGAAGACCACAGAGAAAAGCGACATAAATCTAATCAGGATAGTGAGGAGTATGAATGGGTTGAGAAGACACACAAGTCTATGGACAGTAAGCCTAGTATGTATATCTACTTAGTCATTTACTCAATTATTTACTTGATGAAAGTGTAAAGATTTTCTGATGATTAAGAGCAAATTATAAAAATAGGTCAAAGAATTTCATTCAGACAATTGATCCTATGTGGATCAACAGAAATTATTTCTGTCTGAACAGAAATAAATTGGAGAAATTTCCCTGGAATTGCTGCCTTAAAATACTTTAACATGTAAATTTATCAAAAAATGAGATCCCCTCCAATTTTAACGAAAGTTCATGACAAAATGTCTAAGCAATAAGTAATTACTTAATCCTAAAATAAGATTAAATGATATAGAGAAATGAATGTACACAAGGCCCAAAATCCTATATCATACAGTCTGGTCTGGTTCAAAATGACCCACATCAGACTGATCAAACATTTGTCCAGTCTGTCGGAGTGTCCGATGAATTTCGCAGACACTGGCACAAAGTTTTTGGACTGAATGCCTGTCTATTTGTGGCAAAAACTACAACTGTGCAGTGCATTGAAAGTGTTAGAGCTTTCATATTTTACACAAGTGTGACGAGACCTTTCTACTAAAATACAAAATTTTCAACTTTTTAGCTGACCAGAATAAGTAGTATTAATTTTAAAAATTGAGAGTTTTAAATTGATCATTTCATGGACCTATACCACAACAGAAAGTTTTTGATTTTAAATACTCATCATGCTATTAGACAACAAGGACCTATGTTTTGATTCTATATCTAGTTCCAGTTCAGACATGGGATTATCATATAAAAGATAAGATAGACAGGAGTAAAACAGATCATCGTAGTGAACACTGGGATGGCATCAAGTCCTCCAGAGTTGTGGAACAACTAGAGAAACAGTCCTCATTAGGTTATGGTTCCTCAGGTAAGAAATACAGCATTAAGCTAATGGACATGTCAGACTACTTCTTTAAAATATTAGAAAATATTTTGCATAATTTGCCTTTTTATCCACCTGTACCTTTGACAGACTAGACATATTATGGTATATACTTATGGACTGGTCCCGAGGGACTTTTATTGTTCTCAAAAGTAAGCTGTTTCAGGAGGACTTAGGGGAATAACAGTACATGAGGGAACAATAAAAAATCTACGCCATGATGGAACAAGCCACATAACTGTTTTATTATGCCATGACATTGACGTCATAAGTATCATGCAGTCATCATTTCAAGCATTGCAATAACGTTATTATCCAATTACATATACCACATCACTGTAGCTCCACCAACATGTATTATGTTTAGCCCTGCCTAGTGTGAGTAATAGTCTTCAGCAATGCATTATGAAAATAGCTAAAACCAGAAAGGAATCTTACTGTATTAAATTTTTGTAGAGAAAAAAAATCTGGTATTATCTGTAAGTACCAAATTTATTAGCCGAGTTGCAAAACTCGGCTCTTAATTTGATGTGAGACGGGCGGGCGGGCGGGCGGGCGGGCGGGAGGGCGTCAACAATTGGTTTCCGGACTATAAGTCAACTACGAAAGAGGCTATAACAATGAAACTTCATACACTTACTCACCATTAGTCAAGGATGAGCCCTATTGATTTTGGGGTCAAAAGGTCAAAGGTCAAGGTCACAGGACTCAGATGATTGAAAATGGTTTCCGGACCATATTTCAGCCTGTATTGCACCTATAATCATGAAACTTCCCAGAAATGTTTCCCTTGAATCAAGGATAAGGCCTATTGATTTTGGGGTCAAAAGGTCAAAGGTCAAGGTCACAGGACTCAGATGATTGAAAATGGTTTCCGGACCATATTTCAGCCTGTACTGCACCTATAATCATGAAACTTGCCAGAAATGTTTCCTTTGAATCAAGGATGATGCCTATTGATTTTGGGGTCAAAAGGTCAAAGGTCAAGGTCACAGGACTCAGATGATTGAAATTGGTTTTCGGACCATATTTCAGCCTGTATTGCACCTATAATCATGTAACTTGCCAGAAATGTTTCCTGTGAATAGAAAATGACCACTTTTGATTTTGGGGTCAAAAGGTCAAAGGTCAAGGTCACAGGACTCTGATGATTGAAAATGGTTTCCTGGCCATATTTTAGCCTGTATTGCACCTAAAGTCATGAAACTTGCCAGAAATGTTTCCCTTGAATCAAGGATGAGGCCTATTGATTTTGGGGTCAAAAGGTCAAGGTCACAGGACTCTGTTGATTGAAATTGGTTTTCGGACCATATTTCAGCCTGTATTGCACCTATAATCATGTAACTTGCCAGAAATGTTTCCTGTGAATAGAAAATGACCACTTTTGATTTTGGGGTCAAAAGGTCAAAGGTCAAGGTCACAGGACTCTGATGATTTGAAATGGTTTCCTGGCCATATTTTAGCCTGTATTGCACCTAAAGTCATGAAACTTGCCAATAATGATTCCCATGAATCAAGAATGACCCCTATTGATTTTGGGGTCAAAAGGTCAAAGGTCAAGGTCACAGGACTCCGATGATTGAAAGTGGTTTCCGGACCATATTTCAGCCTGTATTGCAATTATAATCATGAAGCTTGCCAGAAATGTTTCCCATGGATCAAGGATGACCACTATCAATTTTGGGGTTCAAAGGTCAAAGGTCAAGGTCACAGGACTAAGATGATTAAAAATGGTTTCCCGACTGAATTTGAGCCTGTATTGCACCTATTATCATGTAACTTGCCAGAAATGTTTCCTATTAATTTTGGGGTCAAGAGATCAAAGGTCAAATTCATAGGACTCGTTAATTGAAAATGGTTTCTGAATTATATATGAATGTGGATCAACCTGAAACATGCTAATAATGTTTCCATCTGTCGAGACCATATTCAAATCATGTATATTTTACTTATATTCAAGTTTTGCAACTCGGCACTTTGCATCTTTGATGCATTTTAAGCTTATTGTTGATTGGATTACAAACTAAATCAGGTTGGCCCCAGGATCTTAAATTTGAGAAAAATGATCACATTAGTTAGATAACAGCCATTTATATATGCCACAAAGGAAGTTAGTTGAGAGGAGGAATCTCAGGCCCAAGGTTAAGGTCACATTACTAGAAAAAAAAAAACCCAACTTGTAAGGAGTTTACATTGTTCCATAGCAGTATTCTTAACATTTAGCCCTTTTTGTATCACCTTTAAGTATAGAGAAAGCTTAGAATAACTATGTCTGGAGTCGCTCTGCCTGTCCATTCTGCTTTCCCCGTTCAAGTTATAGACATTGTTTTTTCTCCATATTGACCGTTTTTTTCTCCATATTGACCCTCACTTAAGAACATTTGAAAAGTGATACATGTACATGTACTTTATATGATTAAGATAACCTTGACCTAGTGGATATTGATGGACTTTCCTTGATTTAGATATTAATCAGAACTAGTGGTGTGCGATTGATAAGGGTGCCACATTTTGTAAACATTGAAGCACAGTTACACATTATTGTAGACAAAGAGATACTGTTTAAAAGAAACAATGGTTGAAATTTATAAAATGATAAATATTTTTAACATTGATTATGAAAAACTCCATGCACAGCAATTTTGAAGTAAGAAAGATGAAAATGGATATATGTCACAACAAGATACTAGTATTACCAGTAATTATAGAAAATACTGAGTCTGTACATGCTCTCTTGGATGCATTTAAAGAAGCAATGCTTCTGCCTTCTTTTTCCTTATCGTAACATTCTCAAGGCATGCCATTTTGCTTTATAATGCATTGATTGTGAACTTGCAAATTGAACTTGCAAATTTAAAGAAGACAGAAAAGTTTTTATTTTGATAAATTTGGATTAACTTAGAAAAATACTTTAAAAATGGCTTTGAATATTTTAAGTACAGTATTTGAAATGTTTTCTTTAATATTTGTGTCTGTCATCTTTTGTATCGGGATCCCATCTTAACGTCATCATACTAGAGTACGATGACATTACGATGTCATTTCGATGGAATTGCGAGGTTGTCACAAAGTCCTATAGCCTTCCTAACTCCATCGGGAGGTTCTTGACACGTTCGTAATGCCTTCGTATGGCAAAATTCCCCGATGGTAATTCGAAGGAGAAACGAAGATGTTACGAATGTGCAAGATGCCTTCTCGATGGTCTCACGAAGGGCAAGATGATTACACGAACCTGTTTTGAAGATGGTCCTTCGGGAGTGCCATCGGGAATTTTTTGGCATGCCAAAGATTTTGACAGCACTCCCGAAGTTTGACAAATCAAGCCGGCATTCAAACGATGGTTCTAAGATGGATGAAAAAAGTTTACTCTTTTGCCACATTTTCTTTACACCATACATGATTGTCACCTATTTTTTGTGATTTAAACAATTATTTATGATTAGTTTCATCATGGGAAGGAGGTAGAAGTACTGTGGATCAGGAAGTAGATCTAGAACGGGAAAAGGAAAGAAAACGTCACTGGTCGGAGGATTACGATGATGATCTGGACAGAGGAAAGGTAATACTAGATAACTATTGAGATATTCTCCAACTTTGATATTTATTTGAAAAGTATGAAGAAAAAAGTTCACATGTATAATTATAAAATTTTAAGGACATACCGAACCTTCCACAAACTTGGACAAATGACGCAATTTCATTCATATTTTCTGAAATTAATTAAGTGTTATTGTGACTTCGCAATGCAAACAATAAAATGACATTATTTTTCTGAGGTTTTCTTGGACTTAATTGAAGGGTGAATTCTTCACTGTACCTGTCTTCAAAAAAACTTTCTTGAAACCATAAAATTCCACTAGCCCAACAAAATTTCTACTAGCAATGGGCGTCGGGCTAGTGAATTTTCGTGAAGACTGCTGTACAAATGAATAGATACAATAGATACAATAGATTATGAAGGATATGCAAAGGTTGTTAGCCTTGCCCTTGCTTTCTATAAAGGGGTAGGGCCACGAGACCCCTAAATTGGCCCTCAATTTTTCTCTAGAAATAAATTTCATGGGGAATACTTGATATCTGTCATGAAAATACATGAATGTTCACCGCTTTTAATGAAAAGAAAAATATCACCAAACATAGTGCCATTTAACTGTAATGACGTCATGAAGTGACGTTATTGACAAAATATGGCGAAAATTGCTGGGAATTTTGTCTTTTGTGGAAGAATTCAATGTGGCCGCATGCATTAACTGAGATAATATGTTTCTGACAAAAGGATATAATGATAATCTTTCACATATAATTTCTTTGATCCTAGTTAATGCATGCTGCTATTGCTAATTTTATAGAAATATGTAGTTTTTGCATCAATTTCGCGGAATATGACCAATTTTGGTGTTTTCAAAGGTCTAAAAGCTACATGTATTGATAAACGCAATGTTGACAAAATATAGATTCGTGATTCAGTAGAGAACGTTTCAAAATGTCAAATCAGAATTAATAATTCTATGAAGTACAATGTACAAAATTAGGGCCAATATCGGGCTTCGTGGCCCTACCCCTTTGTAATCTTATATTTATTATTCTTACAATGTTTTTCTTTAGACAAAGAAAGTTAGAAAACACCATTCAGAGCACAACTTGTATAGTCATAATGCTTTCCAAAGAGCTCAAGATATGAAGAATGAAGAGAAAAATAAGGTATGAACATAAGGTTTCAATTAACAGTTTCACATAATCTCTTACCTGATTTAGCCCAGGTTTTTTATGCCCCCGTAATTGTGTCCTGTCCGTTTGTCTGTTTGTCTGCAAAAACTTTAGCCTTGGTCATAACATCTGAATGGTAAGGGTAACCTTGGTCATAACTTTTGAATGGTAAGGGATAGGGCTTTGATATTTCACATGTGTATTCCTTGTGACAAGAACTTTCCATGGATACCAAACTTTTTGATCTTTTGACCTTGACCATGGAGTTTGACTTACTCTTTGAAAACTTTTACCATGGCCATAACTTTTGAATTTTAAAGGATAGGGCTTTGATATTTTGCATGTGTCTTCCTTGTAACAAGACCTCTACATGGATACCAATATTTTTGACCTTGTGACCTTGACGTTGAAGTTTGACAATTTTACAATTTTAGTGACAAAGATGCCGACGGGGGCTTTCGTGTTCACAGACACATTTTTAAGATACTTCCTTTCAGGAAGTCTTACTGTTACGGTAACTGCTTCAATTGAGATACCACTGCTTTGCAACCTACCTCAAAATACAGTGCTTTTTCTAATTTTAGAATTTGCTGTCCGACACATGCAAAATGCAAGAACAAGGATATTATTGTCCTTCTTGAAAAAAAATTCAATTTCATGTAAAGTAAATGCATCACAAAAAATCAAGGATAAATTTCTTGCTTTCACTGCACGTTGGTGGTGTAATAATATATTACTTTTGATAAGAGAAACTTATAAGAGTTGTCTTCCTTTTATTAAGACGAAACGATGAGAAACGAAAGAAGAAACAAAGCACGATCTTGTTGAAAGAAATAGGAAATTCTGGTAATTGATATGAGAATTTTTGAAAATTACCAGCAATAATAAACTAAAAGTTTCGCTTGAATACTAGTACATGCAACCGCTCTTTTATCAAATATATGGTAAACTGTCAGTAATTTAAACATGCATGCATAGTCTTTTTAGTTTCTATAGAACCAAACGGGTTAATTAATTAAAGACACTGCTCCAGGTTTAAGTCATGAGAAAAAATTGTAATTTAAAGTATACAACTTCTAGTAAATATAAACAATTTGTGCTGTTTTTAGAATGAGCACATAGAAATAAATAATTTATTTTTATTATTAAGCTTCGAATCCTTTGTAAAAAAAATCATCATCATTTTAAAATAGCTATTTTTTGTAAGTATTTGCACTTTTATGAAGGACACATGGCACGGCATGTCTCATATTTTGATAAAATTTGTACATAAGGTTGAGTCTGACCCAAAAGTAAAAATTTGTTAAAAATTTTCTTAATATCACATCCGGTTGCCATGGAAACGGACTTTGAAAATTGAAAAAATGCATTTTTGGGCATTTTGAAGTCACATACATCATTTTTGCAGCATAATCTAAAACAAACACTGATGAATTATCAGTACCCTATCATTGCTCATTCAAGTTAAGTAATAATAATGTTGGGTTTATGGTCTTATCTATATGTTTCCATAGCAACAACACAGGAACCCTATCAAAATAATGTTTTTGGCATTTTTTTCAAATTTCGATGATAAATTACTTACATTTTTTAGTTTTTTATGCAAATAAAACATCAGCATTCACATTGGGACAAAGTTTTTGTTCGTTGCTATGGCAACATGACCTCAAATCGCAAAAATGAAAGCAATTTTGCACAATATTAAGAGTCCTTTTTTACTAGATCATTTGAATCTTAATTCAAAGTGATGAAAATTAATTAATATATTCAAGTAGATCTTTCATTACATGAAAGAAAATTGTTTAAAAATATTCAGGAAATAGCCCGTTGCTATGGGAACAATTTCGTGAAATTGCACATAGGCCCACTTTGAGTCCTTGGATACGGGCATCTAAAGTTAAGAAATCTGAAATTTTTGAAATTTGAAATAAAGTTTAGACTTTGCTTTATGGTATATGTAAAAAAGGTTGCGTAAGCCTGTTTCGTTTTTTGAGGAAAAGGCTTAGGAAAACAACACAAAATGCTTATTTTTATAATGTATGGCTAAATTACTATAATAACCATTAATTATTTGAAACTTTTTTATTGTATTTTGATAGAGGCTTACTTGATCTTTATTGATATTGAATTCTAACTTCCTGGGATTAAATAATTACTGTTTTATAAGAATAATTAAAAAATGGTTGCCATGGTAACATATGTTCCCCATAACTTTTTCACGGTTTTTGAAAGAGCTCTTTGTGTTGGATATTTTCCAATAATTTTCATCTGTTCATCATGATGCAAAAATTTTTCAAATGACTCTCAATTTGCAAAATAAGTAATATTATAAACCATATTTACCGTTGCCAGGGTAACTTATGTACATAGCAACAAGTGGGTTTATTTTGAATTTGCTCATTTTATAAAATAAATCCTATTCCTTTATCATGTACCCATCAAGAGAGGAGGAAAATTGGAAAATGCAAACAGCATTTTGAAATCAAAATATCAAAATTAGCTAATTATGTTGTCATGGTAACCAGCCTTTTTTACAATATCAGACACTACTAGCGAGCTTATTTAAAATTTTATGTCCTAATCTTTATGATGCATAAAAAATCTTCCATTAATGTCGTATATAGACAAAATTATAGAGCCTCAAATTAGCTCAATTTTGCTAATTTCTCAACTTTATAGGCCGTTGCCATGGTAACCAGAAGACCTAGAAATAGAATTTTTGTCAAATTTTCCTTTTTCATTGGTCCCTACTTATGTGTGAAAGGGCAAGGGGCGGTAAGGGCCAAAATCAGCCCAATCTCAAAACTCGGAAAAACATTGAGCATTGAAAATACAAGAAATACAGAGTATAAATCAATTTAAATTTTGAGAATCCGACATTCCGTTGCAATTCTACACTGATTTGAAACCAGGATGGTCGGCTATATGTTACACTTATTTTGACGTCATATGACGTTACGATCACATTGTAATTTAACGTTGTCTGTAGGTAACATGCTGCTATATTCTAACACTATTTAGGCTACTTAGCATCAGTTTTTGTGCAACTGAATGATAAAAAACACCTTTAAATAATCTCAATTTTTATGTAAAGTTTTGAAGTTTTGAGTTTTGAACTTGTTACGAAAAAGGAGAAAACGATAGTTCAATGTGTTCATATGAGCACTATCAATATCAAGATAAAATATAAACATGCATGTACTTGGTAGATTTCAATATTCATATAATGAGGGGTAACTGGGGCATCCCTTTGTTGACTTTTTGAAATCTTACATTCTAATATGACTTGATTCTTTTTCCCTATTAAGACAACAAACGCGAGCCGGGCTCTATTCTCCAATATAGGCCCTATAGCGATAAGCCACGCCTACTTATTTTCTGAAAGCAGATAAACCGGCAGGAACTGGTTTTTACCAAGAATCAAAAGGTCTAAGTTTGGTCATCATTAGAATAGAAATAAAAAATGACAAGCCGGGCTCTATTGTCTCCTCGCGTCCTCAGCCAATCACATTTATCACCTCGCCGCTAACGCGGCTTGGTAATAAATGTGATTGGCTGAGGACGCTCGGGCATTATGAGACAATAGAGCCCGGCTTGTCATTTTTTATTTCTTAAATAAATGATATTAATGTGATAATGTTACTTTTCACCAAGGCATAAAAGGTATGTGTATTTATGGTAACCCAGCAGACCCTACGCTGTATTTAAGTCCCCACCCCCTTTTCCCGTGTAAAATCATTTCTTTTTTTTTTTTTTTTGTCTCATCTGATTTATCTGCATTTAGAGGGGTACGAGTGGGCATCGATACCCTCTTTTGGTGGTCAACACTTCCTTTTCTAATGGAAATCTTTTTTTTTATATTTAAGAAATCCCTTGGCTCGCTAGGTACCGCTCGTCATTATCAAGAATTACCTCGAAACCTTTTTGATGCTCTACAAGGTCGCTACGCGCGCTTTGAGAACGTTGCTTCATTATGAAATTACGAACAAAACCTCGACGTTCGCCAGCGTGTTGAAGGTCGTTACTCGTGTGTTGGCCAAAAAAGTGAAGGTGTGACAGGGCCTTTATAAAAAAAATTAAATACGCATGGGCATCGGATTGATCGCTGGTTACAGTGCCACTCGCAAATCATTCTTTAATCACAATAATAAGGCTTTTCTTGGTTTTTATCTCTTTATTATGAACAACCGCAACTGCATGTTTATATAACTACACATGTTGTTTTTACACAGAAAAAGGATCGATTAAAAATTCAAAGATTAATAATTTTATCATAGCGCCACCTAAAATACCTTCTATAGCTCTCAATAATTCCTATCGCTTACGTCATTTCAGTATGTACGTTTCGCTGTTTGTAATAGAATACCAGGGATAAAATTTTATACACGTCCCTGTAAAATAACCACATTAGTAGGGATATTTCCTACTTTCTAAACGCATTGATTTTTTAAACCGACTGAAATTATCAATATACATTGTATGTCAAAAAATCTCCCCAAATTAAGATGCGTCTATATTTCGGTTGTTCTTTATTTTTTATGTATACATGTACACATTCCTTGGATTGCACTTTTGATGATTTAGATTTACATCATTGAAAAAAATTTAAAATGAAGGAAAAAATATGAAGAGACAGAATGTGCTACTGTGAAGGATTTATTTACAAGGCGTGAACAATAGACTATCGGTATATATGTACTCGCAGAATGTCCGTTACCGTAAAATCGCTCTTTAGGTTAAAAATATAATTTTTATATATACTGTATGCGCTGTATTCGTTTGGATAATTTTCGTTATTGACAATATATTTTCTATAAAATATGTTCAATAAAATTTAAAGGATATTTCTCAGTCGAAATTGAGACATGGCAGATATTTTTTCCCAATTTGAAAAAAATAAGTACATATCATCGACGGCAAATCATACGCGGCGGTGTAAATTTTAAATGACCATAATTTCTCAATATTAAAATAAATTTTCCAGTGTCAAAATCAGATAAATTACATATATGTTGTGTTCTTCATGATACATTTATAATAAAGTCAAAATTGCTCTTCATGTGAAAGAAGGGTTTGTCATGTTATACGTCCATTCGGATTTTCTATTTTGTCTCCTTTCCATTTTCATTTTCTTTTTTGCTGAGAAGATGGGATGTACTTGACATCTTCATTTAATCTATAAGTTTGTTGCAGTTGACTTTCGTGTGTGATTTTTGGGGGGGGGGGGGTTGATGTTGTTTGATTTAGTTTTTTGGGATTTTTTTTTCGTTTGTACAGGATTATTATTTTATTTAAGATTTTATTTTATACCGGCTGTATCCTTTTAGATATACTCTGTCATTTCGATTTTTAGATATGAAAAATAAAATATTTTTCGCAAAATACAAGCAAAATCAATGTCACGAACATATATGACGTCATATATTCAGTATGACGTCATTCTATGGTCTTGAAAGTCGTTTACGTTACGAGGTGATACACATTTGAAAGACATTTTTGTCCGTATTATTTGATTTCGTGCATGTAAGAATAAATAATCAATATCATCATTAACAACAAAACAAAATCTATTAAAAGATATCGATTTGACTCAAATTCTTCCTGTTTTATAGAAGTTAAAGGTGTCTTTCTGTTTCCAAGAAGACCCGATCTCTTGGTAACAGTAATTGATCTCCTTTTGTTTTCTATGTGGCCACATGAAAACAACAGATTCATACTTCTACAACACTTACATAATACTTGTACGGATATACAGAAAAAATATGAACTTGTTGTTTTCATGTGGCCAAGTCTAATTTCGCCATCAAAAGTGAAAATTTATTGATTTTTTGTTCATTTCCGGTTTCATAGGTGATTTCAAAGGGGGATAACTCTAATGAAAAAAATGAAATCGAACATTTTTTAAGTTGAACCTATTGGAGACAAGCTTCCTTTAATCAATTTCAGTATCAATTTCAATATTTTTAAATTTTCGGGATTAATAACGATTTTGGGCCTGGGAAGTCCCTTACCGCCCCTTACCCTTTCATGAAAATCTGAGACTATGCGTGCCGAAATCGTTTAAATGGTTACAGAAAATTGCTATTAAATACCTTAACAATAAAATGATTCAACATTTATTTGCTGACTATAAATTTTGAAAAGAAGTATCTCTCAGGACCTTCAGTCCTTTGATTTTTATTTAAGATACTCCTTTCTCAAGGAGTATCTTACTGTTTTCATTATTTAAGCTCAATGTATGCTCGCTGTGTCGACTTCAGTTCCAGATTGTGTCAACAATTTCTCGATATCAAAACTTGTGTGTGGAAAATAAAAGATTTTCAATCGGCATCAGTTGTTTCAAGATATTATAGAATAATTATAAGATTATTTGAGATTTGCCAGATGAAATTTGATCTCTATCGAGCAAACATGCTCCGTCCACTGTTTGAAATCCATGCACACACGTTGATAGTGAAATGAACCCCAAAATTAGATAGGATTCAACTAGCATGCAACAAAAATATTAATTCTGGCCATTTCAATGCTTACGGTGAATAAGATATTTCAGCAAGTTGTGATTGGAGTGTCTTTCAGGGCCTTCAGCCCTTTCATGTAATAAAAGCTGAGCCATGATCTTCATACTGTATGCATGAAAGTAGAAATTGAATTGTGAGGTATCATTAAAATCTGTAAGATATTTGCAAGATTTTTGGAAAATTTCCTTTTCTGAAACACACATTTATAGGTAATGAGCCGAGGTTAATCAAGGCATTCTAACACAGTGAGCAGCGCCAAAAGGGACATAATGAATTTCAATGTTTTTTATGGTTATATTAATTTCTCCTTAACAACACGGTCAAATCCCAAATTCACTTTTTAGCTCACCTGAGCAAAGCTCAAGTGAGCTATTGTTATAGCGTGGCGTCCGTCGTCCGTCGTAAACTTTTCACATTTTCAACTTCTTCAGAACGGCTGAAGGGATTTTGATGAAATTTGGTAGGTATGAAGTACTAATGGTCCCCTACAAGTGTTGTTGTTTTTCGTCCGGATCCCTCAACAGGTGGCGCCACCAGAGGCAAAAGTAGGTCCCAGAGGGTACCCTCCTTTGACAAACTTCTTCTTCAGAACCGAAGCATGTATGGACAAACCAAAAGCATCTGGATGATCTAGAGAGATGTCTTAAGAAGTGTTGTTATTTTTGGTTCCACTCGGAAGTCAAATTTTTGACGCGTTTTTGACGTCTTTTTGGACTTTGTCAGAAATGCACATTTTTGCACTATTTCTTTCAATAACTCAATAAATGTATGATTTAATGCAATCATTTTCTGTATATTTATCATTTTTAAGTTACTTAATGCTTTGATATGTATTTTATGCTAAAATTTTATTTTTTTGATTTTTTATGAATGTTTTTCCTTATGTAAAAAAGGAAGGGGGGGGGGTGATTTAAATACATTTTCAGCTTCTTTTCCAGAACCACTTGGCAGATTTTAATGAAACTTGGTAGGTATGAAGTACTAATGGTCCCCTACAAGTGTTGTTGTTTTTTGTTCGGATTCGTCAATAGGTGGCGCCACCAGAGGCAAAAGTAGGTCCCAGAGGGTACCCTCCTTTGACAAACTTCTTCTTCAGAACTGAAGCATTTTTCGACAAACCGAAAGCATCTGGATGATCTAGAGAGATGTCTTAAGAAGTGTTGTTATTTTTGGTTCCACTCTGAAATCAAATTTTTGACGCGTTTTTGACGTCTTTTTGGACTTTGTCAGAAATGCACATTTTTGCACTATTTCTTTCAATAACTCAATAAATGTATGATTTAATGCAATCATTTTCTGTATATTTATCATTTTTATGTTACTTAAAGATTTGATATGTATTTTATGCTAAAATTTTATTTTTTTGATTTTTTATGAATTTTTTCCTTATGTAAAAAAGGAAGGGGGGGGGGTGATTTTAATACATTTTCAGCTTCTTTTCCAGAACCACTTGGCAGATTTTAATGAAACTTGGTAGGTACGAAGTACTATTGGTCCCCTACAAGTGTTGTTGTTTTTCGTCTGGATCCCTCAATAGGTGGCGCCACCAGAGGGAAAATTAGGTCCAAGAGGGTACCCTCCTTTGACAAACTTCTTCTTCAGAACCGAATTATTTATCGACAAACCGAAAGCATCTTGATGATCTAGAGAGATGTTTTAAGAAGTGTTGTTATTTTTGGATCCACTCTGAAGTCAAATTTTTGACGTGTTTTTGATGTCTTTTTGGACTTGGTCAGAAATGCACATTTTTTCACTTCTTCTTTCAATTACTCAATAAATGTATTATTTTATGCAATCATTTTCTGTATTTTTATTATTTTTATATTACTTAATGCTTTGATATGTATTTTATGCTAAAATTTTATTTTTTTGATTTTTTATGAATTTTTTCCTTATGTAAAAAAGGAAGGGGGGGGGGGTGATTTTAAAACATTTTCAGCTTCTCTTCAAGAACCACTTAGCAGATTTTAATGAAACTTGGTAGGTATGAAGTACTAATGGTTTTCTACAAGTGTTTTTGTTTTTTGTTCGGATTCGTCAATAGGTGGCGCCACCACAGGCAAAATTAGGTCACGGGGGGTACCCTCCTTTGACAACTTCTTCTTCAGAATCGAAGCATGTATTGACAAACCGAAAACATCTGAATGATCTATTGAGATGTATTAAGAAGTGTTGTTATGTTTGGTTTGACTCCAAAGTCAAATTTTTGACACATTTTTGATGTCTTTTTGGACATTGTCAGAAATGCACATTTTTGCACTATTTCTTTCAATAACTCAATAAATGTATGATTTTATGCAATCATTTACTGTATATTTATCATTGTTATGTTACTAAATGCTTTGAAATATATTTTATGCTATATTTTATTTTTTTCAATTTTTATGAATTTTTTTTCTTATGTGAAAAAGGAGTGGGGGGGGGGGGGGGTCAACATCTTTTCGGACTTAGTCAGTACTGCAAAATTTTGCACTATTTCTTTTGAATATCTCAATGATTAGCTCTACTGGTCTCAGACCAGTCGAGCTTATGCGATCACCCTTCGTCCGGCGTCCGTCCGTCTGTCCGTCTGTCTGTCTGTCTGTCCGTCTGTCCGTAAACAATTCTTGTCCGGACAACTCCTCTGAAACTGTTAGAGATAGAAACTTAATTCTTTTTGTATTTTACTTGGTCCATGGTCTAGTTGTGCACCTGACATTCAGTTTCAGTCCCTGACTCCCAGGGTCTTAGAAAATGGGCGTGGTCATTAAATTCTATGTAATTTTGTCCGGATAGCTCTTCTATCACTATAAATGATAGAGACATAATTCTTTTTGCAATATGATGGGTCTGTAGTCTAGTTGTGCACCTGATATTTTGTTTGAGCCAATGACCCCCAGGGTCTTAGAAAAGGGTGTGGCCATTTTCTTTTATATTATTCCATATAATCTTATGCTTACAGCGCTGACACTATAAATAATGGAGACTAAATTCTTTATGCAATATGATGGGTCTGTAATCTCGTTGTCCACCTCATATTTTGTTTGAGTCTCTGACCCCAAGGGTCTTAGAAAATGGGTGTGGTTGTTTTCTCTCTATTAAACTACATGTGATCTCATGATAGCTAATTTCCCAGAATTTATGGATAATAGTTAATTGATTTATTCCAAAATATTATCGGTTTGCAGTTTAGATGTCATTACAGTATTTTACTTCAGTCCCTGTTCCCTAGGATTCTGGAAAATGGGTATATGGCTATTTTCTCTTACCCTATCTACATGCATTTAGAGTACATAAGTGACAGAAACTATAGATAAACAAAGATATTGCAATTTTACAATATTATCATAGATGAGTCTGTAATTTAGTTTTTCTCATATTTTATTTGGGACCTGACCCAGGATTTTATCTTCAATTCTATAGAAACGCTAGGGGATAGTTTCGGAATTTCCTCTGATCAATCAATCAACATGAAAATCTTTTCTATAGTGTTTATACAGTGCAAGAAAGATATCAAATAGTCAAAATGCATGTATTTCTCACTTATTTTTTAGCTCTACTGGTCAAAGACCAGTCGAGCTTATGCGATCGCCCTTCGTCCGTCGTCCGTCTGTCTGTCCGTCCGTCTGTCCGTCTGTCCGGCGTCCGTAAACAATTCTTGTGGACACGACTCCTCTGAAACTATAAATGATAGAAATGAAATTCTTTTTGCATTTTGATTGGTCTGTGGCCTAGTTGTCATAATTCTATTTTGATTGAGTCCTTGACCCCAAGGGTCTTAGAAAAAGGGTGTGGTCATTTTCTCCTTAAAGTGGTCTTTTGTACGCAACTCCTCTGAAACTTTAAATGATAGAAATGCAATTGTTTCCTACATTATGGTTTGTCTATAGTCTAGATGTGCACCTTATAATTTGTTTGAGCCCTTGACCTCAAGGGCCTCAGAAAAAGGGTACGGTCTTTTTGTCAGGCAGTTCGAAGATCTGTACATTTTCCAGAAAATTCTATAGATTGAAAGTTAAAATCATGGCTGGTTTAGTAATTCCATTTTATGAAGTTCTCCTGTCTTAATAGTATCACAATTGGATGCCTGTATTTATTTTTACTTGGGTTTTTTTTTTTTCTTTCTTTTTTTTTCTGTTATAATTCATGCACCGATACTAGCCTTTACCAAGCTATATGGGCTAAAATACTTTTATCTGTATTTAGAAATGCAAAGACAGTAAGACTCCATGCTTTTCTTTCAATTTTACTCATTACTCAAGTTTTTTTTACATGAGATTACTGCTTTATGATAGGTGTGACAAAGTTTTTCAAGAAATGATTTGGTATGAATTAGTTTCAAGGTCGAATGGTCTTGTGTAGTATAAAGAAGAAAAACAATGGCAGCCACTGCTCCCTCAATTCAGCTCAATTTTTCCTCCCAGGTAAACAAGTCAGAAGGCATTTCTCTTCAAATACTTCATTTAAGTTATGTTTATGCTGTTCATTATAATTTTAAAAGTGCCACAAGTTTAATTTTTCCTAATTTTTCAGAAATTACCTCGACCTATTTTTTTTATCTATCTCTTAGTCAGACTAATGACAGCTCTAAGTTTTAAGTTCAATGCAGCAGTGTGGTAATTAAATTATGTACATGTACATACAATATTGTGTGCAATACATAATAATTTTCAATCTAAGAAAGCAGCATGTAGTTTTTAAGAGCAGGGAAGGAAAGGGGAGCTTTAGGTTGTGTCAAGGGCAGTCATATGGCTCCAGATAGGAACATTCGTCAGGTTGGGCACATCATCGAATCTCCGATGTTCTATCGTAACTGGTCAGCTATGTCGTAAATGATCGACTGATCAATGTCGGAAACTCGATGTTGTTGACAAGAAATTCAACGTTTTTATTTATTTTCATCAAAATAAAAGATTGTAGCATTTTATATCCAACTGTGTTGAATACTTTATTGACTAATGAATGTATTAAAGTCATTTTTCAGGTATTCTATAGCTGCATATACGATGTAGATCGAAAATACCACCTTTCCTCTGACGTCGGATTCTATGGGTTGCACAATTCAAATAGTGATTTCACCATCATAAAAGATATGAAAATCTTAGTTTATGTGATTGCCGGCTTTAAGAGACTTTAATTAATTCCCCATATAACTTTTGAAACAAAAAAATTGATATTAATTAACAATCAAAACAATCACTCTTCTCACAGTCGGATTATTGGAGGAATGTATGGAGCACCGTTGATGCTAAGACAACAGATGGGATGCAGATAGATAACAATATTTTACTTTGATGATGATTCAATTGTTTTTGTGAATTTTTTTTCTTAATTGAATATAATGCTTCAATAATCCCTTTGAAAAGATTGAACAGCATTGCTTAAAAGATTGTTTATTTTTGCCAGAACGATTGTTAGCAACAATTACCTCACCTTGAACACCATGGACACAAGAGGAATAAATTTCCCGCAGATGGGAATATATTTTCTGCAGAAAGGAATAGATTTCCTGCTTTTTTTTCGCTGATGGGAATAGATTTTCCACTGACGGAAATTAATTCCTGATGATGTAAATAGATCTCCCACAGATGAGAACAGATTTTCTGCAGACAGGAATAGATTTCCCCTGACGGGATTAGTTTTTCTGATGACAGGAATAGATTTTCTGCCAACGGGAATAGATTTTCCGCCAACGGAAATAGATTTTCCGCCAACGGAAATAGATTTTCTGCCAACGGGAATAGATTTTCCGCCAATTCCCGTTGGCGGAAAATCTATTCCCATCGTCAGAAAAACTGTTCCCGTCACAGGAAATCTATTCCTGTCTGTGGTAAATATATTCACATCATCAGGAAATTAATTTCCGTCTGCAGGAAATCTAAATCTGTTCCCGTCAGCGAAAAAAAAAAAAAAAAAGCGGGAAATATCTATTCACGTCTGCGGGAAATCTATTCTTGTCTGCAGAAAATATATTCCCATCTGAGGGAAATTTACCATACCTGTCTGTGGGAAATATATTCCCGTCTGCAGAAAATGTATTCCCATCTGAGGGAAATTAATTCCCGTTTGCTGGAAATCTATTCCCGTCTGCAGGAAATTAATTCCCGTCTGAAGGAAATCTATTCCCGTCTGCAGGAAATATATTCCCGTGTGCAGAAAATCTATTCCTTTTATCAGGAAATTAATTCCTGTCAATGGGAAATCTATTCCCGTTGGGAAATATATTCCATCAGAAAATTTCATGAATTCATATCAGAGAATTAATTCCTGTTACAAAATTGAAATCCCGTCTGAGAATCAATTGAATCCCAGTCTGAAATTAATTCCTGTCAGATAATCATTTCGATTCCCGTCTGAAAATCAATAAAATTCATGCCAGAAAATCAATGCCCGTGTGAATTTATTGAATTCCCTTCAGAAGTTATTTGAATTTTCAGAATATTACATTAATTCCCGTCAGAATCTACATGTAATCTTTTCCTGTCATAAATTCCCCACACCCTTACCTCCCCCCTCCTGCTCATCCCTCCATCCTTCCTTCCACTCTCTGTCACCCTCCCTTCCCGTCCATCCACCTTCCCCCTCTCTCATTCCCTTCCTCCCCCTCCCTTTCACCCTGTCCACCCCTCAGTATAATCAACATTTGACACAGCGTTGCAATGTACGAAAAAAAAAAAATTTCTTTTACACTTCAGGGCCTCCATACTTATGCTTCCAAATACCATGATATACGCAATTTTTCCGCTGTGGTAGGTATTGTCATACGAAAAGGTCAATTGAAAATGAGACTATAGTGGTAACTTTATGTGGTTAACATAACAAATTTTTAAAATAATGACTAAATAGTGAATTATTTACCAAAATAGGACGACATTTTATGGCGAGTTGTGGCCCCCTTTGAGCATTAACACTGCAGTAGGCAAATATGCACCTATTGATATGCAAACGACCACTGGATTCAAATTCAGTGATAAACATACCTGTTTGCTGATAGGTGGACTGTTTCCTCTAATGAAGAATATTTGGAAAATCCAACAAAATTTATAATTTGTTGTAATCGACATCGAGTTTCCGACATTGATCAGTCACGCATTTACGACATAGCTGACCAGTTACGATAGAACATCGGAGATTCGATGATGTGCCCAACCTGTTCGTATCTTTAGATCTGTTTCTCGAGGCACAAACAAGTTTCTGATTGTTCTTGACTGGGGTCATGTGTTCATTGTAGAGAAATAAGTTGTTTTTTTGTAATCATAATAGTTTCTATATGCATACATGAACTCAGTAATTCAGCAACCGACTGACTGGGTAAATTAGCCTGTTATTAGCCGAGTTGCAAAACTCGGCTCTTAATTTGATGTGAGACGGGCGGGCGGGCGGGCGTCTGGGCGGGCGGGTGGGAGGGCGTCAACAATTTGGTTTCCGGACTATAAGTCAACTACGAAAGAGGCTATAACAATGAAACTTCATACACTTACTCACCATTAGTCAAGGATGAGCCCTATTGATTTTGGGGTCAAAAGGTCAAAGGTCAAGGTCACAGGACTCAGATGATTGAAAATGGTTTCCGGACCATATTTCAGCCTGTATTGCACCTATAATCATGAAACTTGCCAGAAATGTTTCCCTTGAATCAAGGATGAGGCCTATTGATTTTGGGGTCAAAAGGTCAAAGGTCAAGGTCACAGGACTCAGATGATTGAAAATGGTTTCCGGACCATATTTCAGCCTGTATTGCACCTATAATCATGAAACTTGCCAGAAATGTTTCCCTTGAATCAAGGATGAGGCCTATTGATTTTGGGGTCAAAAGGTCAAAGGTCAAGGTCACAGGACTCTGTTGATTGAAATTGGTTTTCGGACCATATTTCAGCCTGTATTGCATCTATAATCATGTAACTTGCCAGAAATGTTTCCTGTGAATAGAAAATGACCACTTTTGATTTTGGGGTCCAAAGGTCAAGGTCACAGGACTCTGATGATTGAAAATGGTTTCCTGGCCATATTTTAGCCTGTATTGCACCTAAAGTCATGAAACTTGCCAATAATGATTCCCATGAATCAAGAATGACCCCTATTGATTTTGGGGTCAAAAGGTCAAAGGTCAAGGTCACAGGACTCCGATGATTGAAAGTGGTTTCCGGACCATATTTCAGCCTGTATTGCAATTATAATCATGAAGCTTGCCAGAAATGTTTCCCATGGATCAAGGATGACCACTATCAATTTTGGGGGTCAAAGGTCAAAGTCACAGGACTAAGATGATTAAAAATGGTTTCCCGATTGAATTTGAGCCTGTATTGCACCTATAATCATGTAACTTGCCAGAAATGTTTCCAGTGAATAGAAAATGACCACTTTTGATTTAGGGGTCAAAGATCAAGGTCACAGGACTTAGGTAATTGAAAATGGTTTCCAGACCATTTTTGAGCCTGCATTGCACCTATAATCATGAAACTTGCCATTAATTTTCACAACATTTCGCCATTTCCAACAAGTACCGATGATTTTATCATCGCAAATGTTCGTACATAATAGCATGAGTTTACAAATGGTACCATGTAAACAAGAAAAATTAGGACATAAAGTATTCTGTATGATGAGATTGAAAATCTGTATCCTTGAAAACATATTACACGCTGATATAGAATAAAGAGAAGACCATTTCTTGATCCAGAAATTTTCATTTAGGACCACAAAATGTTGTTACAAACCATACACATTTCATGTTAGTCTGCATATTCATACTTACATTCCAGTTTTGCAACTCGGCATTTTGCATCTTCGATGCATTTTGAGCTTATGATTTTAAATACAATGCATTACTAGGATAAAAGTGGGGATCATTCATGTCAGCTATACCACTACCAGTACCGACAGCCAGTTGCTCGAGCAGAAGTTGTTGTCATCCAACATTCAAACAGATTAATACCTTTGTTTTCTTACTTATTGAACACAGCTAATTTGGACGTTTGACAAAAGGGGCGGATAACTTTCTTTGTTACTTCTGTATGATTTTTCCTGAGGAGACTATATTTTAATATTTATTATTTGTTTAGTCACATTTTGCAAACATGTAATTGGACCAACTGAAGTCTTTACCAATATTGTAGTTGAAATTGGATCTACGGTAATGGGCCGCAACGTCAGTATAAACAGAGAAAAAGATGAAAATTTAACTCTTTCGTGTTGTAAAGACATTGGTTTTAACAGCGTTTGATTTGAAAAATGCGTATTATGGTAATACAATTTGATTACCAAATCACTGAAAAAAAATGCATACGTGTATTGTATGTACTGTTATATTTACTGTTGCTACTATGGCAACAAGACAATAATCTTATTTAACCTTCAACCGCAATGACACATACATGTATTATTCACAAGGTTATTTACAACATGTACATCCGTATGATTTTAAGGTTTTAGGTTTTTTATTGACATTGGTTTGATTGATTACTTTGAAAAGTAAGATTTTTATCTCTACTCATATACATAATGGTGAATTTAACAAAAACAAACAGTAGAGCTTCAGTCTCGTCAGAGACTTCTGGTTATTTGTTTAACATGTTTAAGGAGTAAGATTTTTGGGGAGAGTAGTGAGAATTTTTGTTGCAAGAGTAGAATGTCCGAAGTGATCACAGACTTGAGCTGTGCTTTCTGTTAAATGGGAACACCAGAATCACAAAGATTGATCATTTTATCAAATAAAATAGCAATAATGCATCCTTCACATTGCCAAATGAAAGGAATATTGTGCTTGTGTAAGTTTTTTTTTTTTTTTGAGGGGGGGGAGAGGGGGGAGGTAACTAGAATGTCCTAAGTGATCACAGACTTGAGCTGTGCTTTCTGTTAAATGGGAACACCAGAATCACAAAGATTGATCATTTTATCAAATAAAATAGCAAAAATGCATCCTTCACATTGCCAAATGAAAGGAATATTGTGCTTGTGTAAGCTTTTTTTTGGGGGGGGGGGGGGGGAGAGGGGGGAGGTAACTAGAATGTCCTAAGTGATCACAGACTTGAGCTGTGCTTTCTGTTAAATGGGAACACCAGAATCACAAAGATTGATCATTTTATCAAATAAAATAGCAATAATGCATCCTTCACATTGCCAAATGAAAGGAATATTGTGCTTGTGTAAGCTTTTTTTGGGGGGGGAGGGGGGAGGTAACTCTTACATCTTTCTTTCTTCTTATAAATTCCTCCACTGCTTGGAGTACCACCCCCAATGGGATGTAAAACTGTGTGGTTTGATAAAATTTTTCATAATGTTTACATTAAAGCAAGTGACACATGTTTTAATAGAAGATAATATAACAAGAGATGCCTTATTGGCATATCTACTATGTGTTAATCAAATTAAAAAAAAATAAAATAAAATACTAAAAAAAATAATTTGTAAAAGCTGACTCATACAAAAATATTTCAACCCAGGAAAACTTCTACCAAAATTTTCCTTTATTGCCATTTGACAATATTATCATAGATGAGTCTGTAATTTAGTTTTTCTCATATTTTATTTTGGGCCTGACCCAGGATTTTATCTTCAATTCTATAGAAACGCTAGGGGATAGTTTCAGAATTTCCTCTGATCAATCAATCAACTTCAAAATCTTTTCTATTATGTTTATACAGTGCAAGAAAGATAACAAACAATCAAAATGCATGTATTTCTTACTTATTATGCCCCCGGAATCAAAGATTCGGGGGCATATAGTTTTTGGCCTGTCCGTCTGTTTGTCTGTTTATCTGTTTGTCTGTTTGTCTGTCTGTTTGTCCGAAAAACTTTAACATTGGACATAACTTTTGAATGGGAAGTGATAGGGCTTTCATATTTCACATGTGTATTCCTTGTGACAAGACCTTTCCATTGATACCAAAATTTTTGACCTCGTGACCTTGACCTTGACCTTTGACCTACTTTTCAAAAACTTTAACATTGGGCATAACTTTTGAATGGGAAGTGATAGGGCTTTCATATTTCATATGTGTATTCCTTGTGACAAGACCTATCCATTGATACCAAAATTTTTGACCTCGTGACCTTGACCTTGACCTTTGACCTACTTTTCAAAAACTTTAACATTGGGCATAACTTTTGAATGGGAAGTGTTAGGGCTTTCATATTTCACATGTGTATTCCTTGTGACAAGGCCTTTCCATTGATACCAAAATTTTTGACCTCGTGACCTTGACCTTGACCTTTGACCTACTTTTCAAAAACTTTAACATTGGGCATAACTTTTGAATGGGAAGTGTTAGGGCTTTCATATTTCACATGTGTATTCCTTGTGACAAGGCCTTTCCATTGATACCAAAATTTTTAACCTCGTGACCTTGACCTTGACATTTGACCTACTTTTCAAAAACTTTAACATTGGGCATAACTTTTGAAAGGGAAGTGATAGGGCTTTCATATTTCACATGTGTATTCCTTGTGACAAGACCTTTCCATTGATACCAAAATTTTTGACCTCGTGACCTTGACCTTTGACTTACTTTTCAAAAACTTTAACATTGGGCATAACTTTTGAATGGGAAGTGATAGGGCTTTCATATTTCACATGTGTATTCCTTGTGACAAGACCTTTCCATTGATACCAAAATTTTTGACCTCGTGACCTTGACCTTGACCTTTGACCTACTTTTCAAAAACTTTAACATTGGGCATAACTTTTGAATGGGAAGTGATAGGGCTTTCATATTTCACATGTGTATTCCTTGTGACAAGACCTTTCCATTCATACCAAAATTTTTGACTTCGTGACCTTGACCTTGACCTTTGACCTACTTTTCAAAAACTTTAACATTGGGCATAACTTTTGAATGGGAAGTGATAGGGCTTTCATATTTCACATGTGTATTCCTTGTGACAAGACCTTTCCATTGATACCAAAATTTTTTGACCTCGTGACCTTGACCTTTGACCTACTTTTCAAAAACTTTAACATTGGGCATAACTTTTGAATGGGAAGTGATAGGGCTTTCATATTTCACATGTGTATTTCTTGTGACAAGACATTTCCATTGATTTCAAAATTTTTGACCTCGTGACCTTGACCTTGACCTTTGACCTACTTTTCAAAAACTTTAACATTGGGCATAACTTTTGAATGGGAAATGATAGGGCTTTCATATTTCACATGTGTATTCCTTGTGACAAGACCTTTCCATTGATACCAAATTTTTTGACCTCGTGACCTTGACCTTGACCTTTGACCTTCTTTTCAAAAACTTTAACATTGGGCATCAATTTTGAATGGGAAGTGATAGGGCTTTCATATTTCACATGTGTATTCCTTGTGACAAGACCTTTCCATTGATACCAAAATTTTTGACCTCGTGACCTTGACCTTGACCTTTGACCTACTTTTCAAAAACTTTAACATTGGGCATAACTTTTGAATGGGAAGTGATAGGGCTTTCATATTTCACATGTGTATTCCTTGTGACAAGACATTTCCATTGATACCAAAAGTTTTGACCTCATGACCTTGACCTTGACCTTTGACCTACTTTTCAAAAACTTTTAACATTTGGCATAACTTTTGAATGGTAAGTGATAGGGCTTTCATATTTCATATGTGTATTCCTTGTGACAAGACCTTTCTATTGATACCAAAATTTTTGACTTCGTGACCTTGACCTTTGACCTTTTAATCCAGTGACCTCACATACATGTACTTAACAGAAAATAGTGTTCATACTAACAAAGATGCCACCGGGGGCATTCGTGTTTCACAAACACAGGCTTTATTTTTTATTATGCCCCCGGAATCAAAGATTCGGGGGCATATAGTTTTTGGCCTGTCCGTCTGTTTGTCTGTTTATCTGTTTGTCTGTTTGTCCGAAAAACTTTAACATTGGACATAACTTTTGAATGGGAAGTGATAGGGCTTTAATATTTCACATGTGTATTCCTTGTGACAAGACCTTTCCATTGATACCAAAATTTTTGACCTCGTGACCTTGACCTTGACCTTTGACCTACTTTTCAAAAACTTTAACATTGGGCATAACTTTTGAATGGGAAGTGATAGGGCTTTCATATTTCACATGTGTATTCCTTGTGACAAGACCTTTCTATTGATACAAAAAATTTTGACCTCGTGACCTTGACCTTTGACCTTTGACCTACTTTTCAAAAACTTTAACATTGGGCATAACTTTTGAATGGGAAGTGATAGGGCTTTCACATTTCACATGTGTATTCCTTGTGACAAGACCTTTCCATTGATACCAAAATTTTTGACGTTGTGACCTTGACTTTGACCTTTGACCTACTTTTCAAAAACATTAACATTGGGCATAACTTTTGAATGGGAAGTGATAGGGCTTTCATATTTCACATGTGTATTCCTTGTGACAAGACCTTTTCATTGATACCAAAATTTTTGACCTCGTGATCTTGACCTTTGACCTACTTTTCAAAAACTTTTACATTGGGCATAACTTTTGAATGGGAAGTGATATGGCTTTCATATTTCACATGTTCATTCCTTGTGACAAGACCTTTCCATTGATACCAAAAT
Source organism: Pinctada imbricata (assembly GCA_033119305.1). Classification (NCBI taxonomy): domain Eukaryota; kingdom Metazoa; phylum Mollusca; class Bivalvia; order Pterioida; family Pteriidae; genus Pinctada; species Pinctada imbricata. Next base: position 46,091,176 of record VSWD01000010.1, read on the forward strand.
TTTTGACCTCGTGACCTTGACCTTGACCTTTGACCTATTTTTCAAAAACTTTAACATTGGGCATAACTTTTGAATGGGAAGTGATAGGGCTTTCATATTTCACATGTGTATTCCTTGTGACAAAACCCTTCGATTGATACCAAAATTTTTGACCTCGTGACCTTGACCTTGACCTTTGACCTACTTTTCAAAAACTTTAACATTGGGCTTAACTTTTGAATGGGAAGTGATAGGGCTTTCATATTTCACATGTGTATTCCTTGTGACAAGACCTTTACATTGATACCAAAATTTTTGACCTCTTGACCTTGACCTTTGACCTACTTTTCAAAAACTTTAACATTGGGCATAACTTTTGAATGGGAAGTGATTGGGCTTTCATATTTCACATGTGTATTCCTTGTGACAAGACCTTTCCATTGATACCAAAATTTTTGACCTCGTGACCTTGACCTTTGACCTTTTAACCCAGTGACCTCACATACATGTACTTAACAGAAAATAGTGTTCATACTAACAAAGATGCCACCGGGGGCATTCGTGTTTCACAAACACAGGCTTTATTGTTTAAGGTGTAAGATTTTTAGAGAGAGTAGTGAGACTTTTTGTTGCAAGAGTAGAATGTCCTAAGTGATCAAGGATTTGAGCTGTGCTTTCTGATAAATGGAAACACCAGAATCACAAAGATTGATCATTTTATCAAATAAAATAGCAATAATGCATCCTTCACATTGCCAAATGAAAGGTGCTTGTGTAAGTTATAGAAGTTGAATTTGTAACAGGAGAGGGAGAGATGTGACTGTACCGGGAATCGAACCCGAGATCTTCTGCTATCAAGGCAGACGCTCTTACCAACTGAGCTATCTGGGCATGATGCCCGTTCCTGCCACTCTCCTCTCTACCAATTTTTCAGGTTTCCATGCACTGGAAGCCTCACACAAAACTCCACTTCACCTTGAGTCATTTAGTTTGGTGCCAATTCTGTAACAGGAGAGGAAAAGATGTGACCGAACCGTGAATTGAACCCGAGACCTTCTGCTATCTGGGCAGACGCTCTTACCAACTGAGCTATCTGGGTACGATACCTGTTCCTGCCATAAATCAATGGTAATAAACTGATGTTTCAGGCCTTTTTGTCAATTGGACCTCGAGTCATTTTGTCCTTTTAAAATTTGACCAATCAAAAACAACATTTCAACCTCATGCAGATTTTGAAATATTTTTCTGAACTGGGATATATGTTAGAAATGTTTTCTATAGAGGATCAAATATTTCATACCGGTATGTAAAAATATTTTGTATTATATTTTAATAATTAGCTTCTGTCTACATTAATACCACATTCGCCCTAAAAGTTCATGTTCTTCGTTCAATATTCTATTTACATGATTGTTTTACATTTACTAAATAAATAGCCTAAAACCTTTTTAGGTTTTAGAACAAAATGGCCGATACTTTTAAAATTTCACTCGGTAGGCCACATGTCCTATTATATTTAATTTCAATCTGAAACTGCCTGATTACTTGATCTAAGTATTTTCACTGGTCAGTTTAAGAAAGAAGGAAATATCTCTTATAATAGAGTATCCTATGCAATACTCTTTCAGCTCAAATGAGAGGTTATTTATGCCTTTAGTCTTAATTTTATCAAAGGGCATATAGTGGTAGGTCTGTCTGTTCATCTGTTTGTCTATCCATCCGACTGTCAGTATATCATTCCATTCAACTAAATTCTGATGAAAGGGTATAAGATAATAGAGCTGTCATATATTGCATGTCTATGAACCTTGAGAAGGCTCATCTTTTGGAGCCAAATTTTTAACCTTTGACCCCATCACTGACCTTTGACCCACATTTTTTGAAAAATAAAAACATCTGTTATTTTAGTTTTGATACATATGGTATGTTATACATGTTGTATATACACGTTTTTAGTAATTCTCTCACATTCTAGAGAAATCTAAGGCACGGTCCATTTGATATTCCTGGGGGGGGGGGGGGACTCCGTTTTAAAAAAAAAAAAATTTTGCTCTGAATTTTGATGAAAAAAATTAATTAGGAATTGATGGATATGCATTGGCATGTGGTTGTTGGTTCTATTAAAAAAAAACTTGATACACATTTATCCCGCCTCTGGCAAATTTCTTGCAATCTGATTGGTCGAAAAGAACAAAATATTATGTTGTATTATTTTACTAACAGAATATTATTTTGATATCCTGCTTCTACTAAGATGCTTTATGCTTGACGTCACCAAAATGCTTTAGAATATGTTGACGTAACATACACAAACCAAAAGCGATTCAGCGGGATAAAGGAGCTGTTAAGATAAGGGCCCTATTTAGCCCTGAATCTCATGACATATTTCTTCCGCATGGCGAATCGTACACAGAAAAACATGAATCATTATTGAAATATAATGTATTTGCAGACCTTTTACATGATTTACATTATGTTGAGGAACTCTCAAGGTTGCAAAATTAAGGTCGAAAGAGGTAGGGGTGCTCGGATAGAAAATCCGATAATATCGACAAAAAACGTATACATTTTTGAATATTTTATCTAAAATGGATAAATATAAGCTAAAAGACATCAAATATGTCTACATTGTGTACTGTAAATTGGTTTTTATTCGTCAGGTACCAATTTTCGTCATTTTCGTCAGTGCCTCCCTTGACGAAATTACGTATCGACGAATATAAATACCCCTAACAAAATACAGTGTAGAAAGGAAAAATTGAATCTTCAGAGTTAATACGACAGGCAAATGATAAATCAATGAAAAGTGAATACACACACAAAGTCGCATATATGTACTTCTAATTACCAAATGATATGTTATCACAACAAGCTACGTGGTATACATGTCTCTAATTGTTTGTTTACCAATAACTGTTAAACAAACAATGAAAACAAAAGCATACAGCCCTTTTGAATAGACGAATTTATATTTTAGGGACCCTTGGATGACGAATTTACGTACTGACGAAATGGTCGTTTTGAACGAATTGACGAAAATTGGTACTGACGAAAATAAAGCAATTTACAGTATCAGAAATAGATTTCGAACGTTCTACCTCCTTTAATCGGTAAATAATGAAATCCGGAACTTAAAAGACGGTCTTATTCTTCATTCAATGGCTACAATGTAAGCCTTTTAGCGCGAAATACACATTGACGGAGAAATGAACATCACTCTTGCTTATTTCGTGTCTAATTTTTGTATCTTTCGTTCAATCATATTGAGTACACAATGTTTGATGGATTAAAGAGGAAAAATAGTCAAATGTGCTATATTTAATGGTCAAAAAGATCGATTCTTATAAAATGCACCCCCCTTTCCATTTTTAGTTTTTCGTCTCTGGAGTAGTGTTCCCCCCGGAGATACAGAACCCCACTTTGCCAAAAAATTTGCATCATGGATACACATCTCTAGTAAAAGTGGCTTTCTGTATATCCGGGGGGAACAATGTTCAATAAAACTTTTCCGTTTTCTATTGATTTCTATGAGAAAAAGATAAGTTTTGACCTAAAAATTAGCAATATTATGCAAAACAGATAAAACATAACTTCATATTCTGATGGGATGCCGTTTAGGTATACATTTTACCAGAAAAGGTTCTTGAAATTTCAATTTTCAAAATTCCACTTTTCAGGGCTGATTTTACGCCTTATCTTAACAGCTCCTTCGTTATAGAGTGTTTTACAGGGGGGATACAGTAATATATTGGGTCGATGAAAAAAGTGGTATTAGGCAAGGTGAAGTCCAGCATTTATTCTCTTGAGTGTATATGTACAAATCAACCAGGAGAGCTTCAGTCTCATCAGAGACTTCTGGTTTTTTTATGCAATCATTTACTGAATATTTATCTTTTTAAGTAACTCAATGGTTTGATATAACTTTAATTCTCAAATTTAATTTTTTTCAATTTTTGATTGTAGTTTTGATGATTGTTCAAATTAATCAGAGTTGTCTTTCTTTGTAATTTTTATTCACTGTCCTGAATATCTTTCTTTGTTATTTTTATTCACTATACTGAATGTAAAGGCATGATAGATAATTTCAAGATTAGAAAATAATTTTTAAAATATGCATGTATAATGAAAAGAAATAGAAAGAACATTAGAAGTTTTTTTGTTCATTTTTCATCCAACTTTCCTTGGTACAAAGGAAAGGGAGGAGAGGTTTTTTGTGTCGCATGCAAAGCATAGCGGCACATAGTGATCACTTTGTCCGGTGTCTGTCTGTCTGTCCGGCTGTCTGTCACACTTTTATATAAAAGTGATCCTTAAATGCTGCTATCTTTCGCAGGTGACACATGCATTACTCAAGTCAAGTGGGGTACCCTCCTTTGACAATTTCTTTTTACAGAACTTAAGCATGTGTCCACATCATAATCTAAGATTGTTATACTATCATAATCAAAGATTGGACATGGTTCTCAGGTGAGCGATGTGGCCCCCTCGGGCCTCTTGTTTTAGCTCACCTGAGCACAGCTCAAGCTCAAGTGAGCTATTGTCAAAGCGTACATCTGTTGTCCGGCGTAAACTTTGTACATTTTTCGACTTCTTATCTGCATCCGCTGCACAGAATTTCACGAAACCTTGCAGGAAGCAAGCATTCAAGGTCCTATACCAATTTTGTGTTTTGTGCCGATTGGGCAACAAATATGGCCTCCAAGTGCTAAGATTGGCTGATGCATTTTTGAATTCTCCTCTGCAACTGCTGCTCAGAATTTTGCTAAACCTTACAGGAAGCAAGTAGTCATGATCCTCTACAAAGTTTGTGTTTTTCATGCCAATTGGCTTACAAATATGTCCACCGAGGGCTCTGATTGGCTGATGCATTTTCAACATCTCCAAAACTGATACTCATAATTTTACGAAACCTTAAGAGAAGCAAGTAATAGAGGTCCTCCACTAAATCGTCCACTATCATTCTTTTGTTTGCAACTCAGATGAGCTTTGTGGCCCCCTTGGGCCTCTTGTTATTTAATTAGTCCCCTACCGGCTCGCCGGAGGGGACTTATAGTTTCCACCCCGTTTGTCTGTCTGTCACACTTTAGTTTTCCAGACTTTTTTTCGCTGTCCTTGCAGATATTGATCTAATTTTTGGTATGTGACTTTATCTCAATGTGATACAGATCAAGTTCGAGTTTGGTTCCGATTGAGCTATCTTTACAAGAGTTATGGCCCCTGGACTTCGCAAATTTCATGAAATTCTTAGTTTTCCGGACTTTTCTTCCAAGGTAATGCAGATATTGAAATAATTTTCTATATGTGATTACATCTTAGTGTTATACAGCTCAAGTTAAAGTTTGGTTCCGATTGACCTATTTTTAGCTCTACTGGTCTCTGACCAATCGAGCTTATGCGATACCCCGGCGACCGTCCGTCCGTAAACAGTTCTTGTGCCTGCAACTCCTCTGAAACCAGAGGAGATAGAAAGCTAATTCTTTTTGCAACTTACTTGGTATTTGGTCTTGTTGTGCACCTGACATTTGGTTTCAGCCCCTGACCCCCATGGTCTTAGAAAATGGGCGTGGTCATGAAAATCTATGAAATCTTGTGCTCGCAACTCCTCTGACACTATAAATGCTAGAGACATGATTCTTTTTGCAATATGATGGGTTTGTGGTCGAGTTGAGCACCTGATATTTTGTTTGAGCTCCTGACCCCCAGGGTCTTAGAAAATAGGTGTGGTCATTTTCTCCTATATAACTATGTAATCTTGTGCTCGCAACTTCTCTGACACTATAAATGATAGAGACTTCACTCTTTTTGCAATATGATGGGTCTGTGGTCTAGTTGTGCACCTGATATTTTGTTTGAGCCCCTGACCCCCAGGGTCTTAGAAAATGGGTGTGGTCATTTTCTCCAATAGAATTCTATGTAATCTTGTGCTCGCAATTCCTCTGACACTATAAATGCTAGAGACTTCATTCTTTTTGCAATATGATGGGTCTGTAGTCTAGTTGTACACCTGATATTTTGTTTGAGCCCTTGACCCTCAGGGTCTTAGAAAATGGGTGTGGTTATTTTCTCCTATATAACTCCATGTAATCTTGTGCTTAACTCCTCTGACATTATAAATGATGGAGACTTCATTCTTTGTGCAATATGAAGGGTATTGTAGTCTAGTTGTGCACCTGATATTTTGTTTGAGCCCCTGACCCCCAGGGTCTTAGAAAATGGGTGTGGTCATTTTCTCCTTTATAAGTCTATGTAATCCTTTGCTCGCAACTCCTCTGACACTATAAATGATGGAAACTTCATTCTTTTTGCAATATGATGGGTCTGTTTTCTAGTTGTGCTCCTGATATTTGTTTGAGCCCCTTACCCCCAGGGTTTTAGATAATGGGTGTGGTCATTTTCTGCTATATAAGTCTATGTAATTCTAGCTCGCAACTTCTCTGACGCTATAAATGATTTAAACTTCATTCTTTTTGCAGTATGATTGGTCTGTGGTCTTGTTGTGCACCAATTTTTTGTTTGAGCCCTGATCCCCAGGGTCGTAGGAAATGGGTGTGTTCATTTTCTCCTAGTATATAACTGTTTGTAAATTGTAATGTTGTGCTCGCAACTCCTCTGACACTATAATGATTGAGGCTTCATTCTTTTTGGTCTGTGTTCTTGTTCATCTGATATTTTGTTTGTTTGAGCCCCTGATCCCCAGGGTGTGGTCAATTTTCCTATATAATTGTGCTCTCAACTCTTCAAAGCTATTAATGAATGAGAATTGTTGTAATATCATTGATAGTTCATATGAGCTAGCATTTCCCTCCCCCCCCCCCTCCCTTGGAAAATTGGTGTGGTATTCTTTTTTTTAAATACTTTATGAGTGATATTCTAATTGCAGTCTATTTGATATGTTGTTTTGTTGTGCTACTTTTAATTTGTTAGAATGCCTGCTCCCTATGGTCTTGAAAAATGGAAATTGATATTTATGTGTATGTATCTTATTCACATGTCAATGAGTAAATAAAAAACAAAACAACCAAGAGAGCTACAGTCTCGTCAGATACTTCTGGTTACAAGAGTTATGGCCCCTGGACCTTGCAAATTTCATGAAATTCTCAGTTTTCAAAACTTATCTCGGCTGTTCTTGTAGATATTTAAACAATTTATTATATGTGATTACATCTAAGTGTTATACAGATCAGGTTCGAGTTTGGTTTTGATTAACCTAGTTTCACAAGAATTATGGCCCTTGGACTCAGCAAATTTCATGAAATTCTCAGTTTTCCTGATTTTTTTCCCCTGGTATTGCCGATATTGATATCATTTTTTGTATGTGAATATATCTCAGTGTGATACAAATCATGTTCATGTTTCAATTTGATTGACCCAGTTTTACAGGAGTTATGGCTCATGGACTTAGCAAATTTCATGAACTTCTCAGGTTCCAGTATTTTCATGCCTGTTCTTGTAGATATCAGCTGATTTTTGGTATTCAGATACATTATAGTATGATAAAGAATAAGTTGAAGTTGGGTTTGATTTATTTGTTCTTACAAAAGATATGGCCTCATAGCAAATTTCATTAAAATTTCCTGTTTTCCAGACCTTTTTCTAAAACACATATTGAACTTATTTTGACGTTGGATTCATCTTTTGGTGTAAGTACAAGTCAAGGCCGGGTTGAAGGACATGGATTAATGCCGGTAGGGGACTTACATCGCTTGCGATTCATAAAAATTTTTTTGATATAGATACACTCTTTCTTTGATATAAATTTTATTTCCCAAATATTTAAAAAAAAAAAAAAAGGACTTTTCTACACATTTAAATACCGGTAACTGCTAACAGATGTAGTGTTTTACAAACACATTCTGTTATTGTCATGACTAGTCTGTTGTTAACTAAGCCCTATATTCCAGAAAGAAAAACAGATGGAGCAGAGACTTACATATTAACTTTGTTTCCAATTTCAGTGGAATCATGGTTCCAATGCACATGGATCTCATTCCTTCACTGGTCATAACCGACCTTTTTACAGCTCTCAAGGTCATCATGAAAGTCATCACCATGGTTACCATAACGACTATCGAAATAGAGACACTTACAATCATCGTGGATCATTGAAGTATGGTAGAAGATAACATTATGACCTACTTCTCTCCTAGACAGCTTATTTGGGCAATGTAAGAATTTGTTATCATACCTGCTCAATATCATTGTAATCCCTCTAATTGTTTATCTGTTATAATACTGTAGTGTTTTCATGAAAGTCTCACTAATACTGTAGTATTCTTCCATTTCACTTACTGATCACACTTGTACTTTATAGATATCCGTCATGTTGTGTCGTACCTAGCCGGGATGCCATTTTGTAAACAAACATGACTCTTATTGGGCGTATTCAGTCGTGAATTAAGAATGTAAGCATTTTCATTTTGCCAAACAAATGCTACATCAATTGGTTTTTTTTTAATTACAGAATTATAGATTCATTGATAAATACTTTAAGGCTTGTTTCAATGTATAGAATTTACTCTGTCTTTCTTACTCCATCTTGTTCCTTGTATGACTTTGTTTATTATGAGAAAGTATTGTATATTGTATATTTTATTCTTTTAGGCTGCCAGGCAGCTTTTCTATGTATCTGATTATTTGTCAGAAATGATACATGTTGTAGAATATGTTGAAGTGAAACATAACAGTGCAACAATTTTAGTACTTCACTCTAATAATGACACCGATTTTGTCATCTAGGAAAATTAATTATACAATGTGATTGTTATTGTCTTTGAATAATTATTATGCAAATTATGTTTGACATCTTTATGACTAATTTGTTTGTATTGATATATCACCGATCCGACATTCAAGTGCCCTGTTACTTCATTTGTACCTCAATGTTCTGTCATTCTGGAAACTTTCTTTATTATAAGTTATGTCTCAGTCTTTCTCTGGCACAATTTACAGATATGTGTTTGTTTTGCCAATATTTGAAGAAAGTAGCTTTATATTACATGTATTAGGTCTCTGTAACAAATTATTTATATTCTTTGTTTAAAAAATTTCATGCTGTCAAATTTTAGAACGAAGTCATATATTGATGTACTTTAATACAATGTAAGTAGTCATATATAAGGGCACTGCTATATGTTAGAACCCTAAAGTAAGCTTTTAAAACATAATAAACTTTGTCAAAACTTTGTTTTCTAAAGTTTTTCAATGTAAATAGTAGTACTCTCATATTTGGCATGTCTTCCTTGTGAATAGACCTTTCTGCTGTACCCAAATTTTTCTCATTTGACCTTCACCTTTGACCTACATTTTAAAACTTTTACATACTAGGCCAAACAAACTACTTGTACTTTACTTGAAAGAGTAGGACTCTTATATCAGGAATGTGTTTTCCCAGTAACATTCTTTAAGTACCAATATTTTTGTATCATTTGAGAATTAATTCTAATACACGTACTTCACTTTTCTCCTTTCTCATGATACCAGTAATTGTTGAACATCTTACTTTTACCTTGACTTTTTACATATGTTTTTTATGCCCCCGGAATCAAAAGATTTGGGGGCATACAGTTTTTGGCCTGTCTGTCTGTTTGTCCGAAAAACTTAAACATTGGACATAACTTTTGGGGCTTTCATATTTCACATGTGTATTCCTTGTGACAAGACCTTTCCATTGATACCAAAGTTTTTGACCTTTGACCTACTTTTCAAAAACTTTAACACTTGGCATAACTTTTGAATGAAAAGTGATAGGGCTTCGATATTTCACATGTGTATTCCTTGTGACAAGACCTTTCCATTGATACCAAAATGTTTGACCTCATGATCTTGACCTTGACCATTGATTTACTTTTCAAAAACTTTAATATTGGGCATAACTTTTGAATGGTAAGTGATAGGGCTTTGATATTTCACATGTGTATTCCTTGTGACAAGACCTTTCCAATGATACCAAAATTTTTGACCTAATGACCTTAACCTTTGAACTAATTTTCAAAAACTTTAATATTGGGCATAACTTTTGAATGATAAGTGATATGGCTTTCATATTTCACATGTGTATTCATTGTGACAAAACCTTTCCAATGATACCAAAATTTTTGACCTCGTGACCTGCACCTTGACCTTTTACCTACTTACAAAAACTGTAACATTAGGAATAACTTTTGAATGGTTAGTGATAGGGCTTTGATATTTCACATGTGTATTCCTTGTCACAAAATTTTTTAACCAAGTGACCCTGACCTTGACCTTTCACATACATGTACCTAACAGAAAATAGTGTTTTTACTAAAAAAGATGCCACCGGGGGCATTCGTGTTTCACAAACACAGGCTTTATTTTTAAAACTTTGCCATAGCTACTCTAATGGAAAAGTTAGTTAGTTAGTTAGTTAGTATTTGGCCTCTTTGTAACTTATACAACAAAATATTCATTGTTACAAAAATATTCTAACCTTTTTAATATGAAACAAAATTTCATACATGTATATATTTGTAATTTGGGGCCCTATCTGACTTTCATAGATTTTTAACTTTGAAGTTCTGAGAGAAAACAAAAAAGAGGTACTTTATAATTGTTTAATTTTTGGTGGATGAGCTTTGCAAGGTAGACATTGATTTTTACTAAAAATTACATTATAATGTCAACTTTATCTGTTAATGATTTTGCAATTGGTTCGGTACTTTGTCATGTCATATAGGACATAATAATTATCATTCCCTGACACAGCTTTGTTGCTGAGGGGATATGGTAACACTGCCGTGTGTGTTATTAATGTGTGTAGTTAGGTCCATGCAAGCTTACAGATCATCTAGCAGTCTTGATTTACTTCAGATCAAGGAACAAGCTTACAGATTATCTAGCAGTCTCACCGTACTTCAGGGCCCGGCACCGTAAACTAAGAATTAACTTGAGTCTAAATTTCAATTTGCAATTTTCTCATTATAATATAAGTGATTACTTAAAATTATTCACAGAATTTGTCTATTTTCAGAGTAGAATAGAATGGATAAGCTCGATATTTCAAATTTTCACCGATATGCTATGTAGCATATTCTGAGAATTTGACTTCAGTCAATTCTTAGATTATGGTGCCAGGCCCAGATCCTCTTCACCTTGATAAGGAAGTTGGTGAGAGGACAAAGCCGATTGATTTTTTGGTAGGGGTAAAAAATCAAGGTCACAATTGACATTCATGGAAAAACTTGATCCAGTTTGCTTCCATTGTCAATCAAAATTGGTAGATGTATGTGAGTTACCAATTTGAAGTAGACAAAACCTATTTATTTTTAAGGTCAGGGATCAAAGGTTGAGGTCACAGATGGAAGTAATGGAAAAAAAGTAGAGATCAGTGACATTTTAGTTGAATAAGCTCGGTACTTTGTCATGTCATGTAGGACATAATAATTATTATAATCTTCATTAAACAAAAGCTATCCACTATTAGAGAACATAGCCTATTGATTTTCAGAGTCGGGGATCAAAAAGTCAGGACAAGGACACCTTCAGGAAATAGTAGATGTCATGTGAGGGGAAGTTGCACTTTGTGTTTGCTTGTTTTGATAGAGTTATTGACTGTTTTCAATCAGGGAAAAGTGCAATCCAAAAGTGCCAGTTATTACCAAATAATGATATCTTGAATTTATGCTTGATCTGCTGATGAGATGTACTTTAATATTCAATATTATTTATAGATATATAATTAGATTATAAGACAAATTAGGTCATTATGGAAGATTTTATTTTATGTTACATTGTATGATTGATATGCTTCTCTAATTATTGGAGTTTGGAAGAACATTCTGTATCAAGATAAAGTTATCATTGCATATGTGTAATTTTCAAAAAAAATAAATAAATAAAGGTGTGTGATTCCATGCTGGACAAAAACCTGTTTTTTTGTTAGCTCTACTGGTCTCAGACCAGTTGAGCTTATGCGATACCCCGTCGTCCGGCGTCCTTCCGTAAACAATTCTTGTGCTCGCAACTCCTCTCAAACCATAGGTGATAGAAAGTTAATTCTTTTTGCATCCTACTTGGTATGTGGTCTAGTTGTGCACCTGACATTTGGTTTCAGCCCCTGACCCCCAGGGTCTTAGAAAATGGGCGTGGTATGAAAAATTATGTAATCTTGTGCTCGCAACTCCTCTAACACTATAAATGATGGAGACATAATTCTTTTTGCAATATGATGGATCTGTGGTCTAGTTGTGCACCTGATATTTTGTTTGAGCCCCTGACCCCCCAGGGTCTTAGAAAATGGATGTGGTCATTTTCTCCTATATAACTCTATGTAATCTTGTGCTTGCAACTCCTCTGACACTATAAATGATGGAGACTTAATTCTTTTTGCAATATGATAGGTCTGTGGTCTAGTTGTGCACCTGATATTTTGTTTGAGCCCCTGACCCCCAGGGTCTTAGAAAATGGGTGTGGTCATTTTCTCCTATATAACTCTATGTAATCTTGTGCTCACAAATCCTCTGACACTATAAATGATGGATACTTAATTCATTTTGCAATATGATAGGTCTGTGGTCTAGTTGTGCACCTGATATTTTGTTTGAGCCCTTGACCCCCAGGGTATTAGAAAACGGGTGTGGTCATTTTCTCCTATATAACTCTATGTAATCTATCTTGTACTCACAAAACCTCTGACACTATAAATGATGGAGACTTAATTCTTTTTGCAATATGATGGGTCTATGGTCAAGATGTGAACCTGATATTTTGTTTGAGCCCCTGATCCCCAGGGTTTTCGAAAATGGGTGTGGTCATTTTAACTTTATGTAATCTTGTGCTCGCAATACCTCTGACACTATAAATGACGGAGACTTAATTCTTTGTGCAATATGATGGGTCTGTGGTCTAGTTGTGCACCTGATATTTTGTTTGAGCCCCTGACCCCCAGGGTCTTAGAAAATGGATGTGGTAATCTTTTTCTCTACAACTCCATGTAATCTTGTGCTTGCAACTCCTCTGACACTATAAATGATGGAGACTTAATCTTTTTGCAATATGATGGGTCTGTGGTCTAGTTGTGTCATTGATAGTTCATTTGAGCTAGAAGCCCCTGGCCCCTAGGATCTTTGAAAATGGATGTGGCATTCTTTTTTGAAATACTATATCTCGGATATTACAAATTATATGAGTGATATTCTAGTTGCAGTCTAATGAATATGTTGTTTTGTTGTGCTACGTATAATTTGTTAGAGCACCTGCTCCCTATGGTCTTTGGTTTAAAAAAAGGAAAGGAAATTGATGTTTTAAAGAAAAAACAACCAGGAGAGCTACAGTCTCGTCAGAGACTTCTGGTTATGCCCCTGTAATGAGAGATTCAGGTGTATATATGTTTTGGCCTGTATGTTTGTCTACAGAAACTTGAACCTTGGCCATATGTGATATGGCTTTCATATTTTACATGTGCATTACTTATAGGAAGACCTTTCTGTTGACTTTGTGACCTAACCTGTACCTACCTTTGATGAACTTTAATCTTAGCTATAATTTTTAAATGATCAGTTATTCCTTGTTACAAAGCCTTTCTAGTGGTACCAACAATTTTCACCTTGATCTTGGAGGTTCACATACAGTTCATCTATTATACCGAGAAAGATGCCAAAGGAACTATTCATGTTTTACAAACACATCTTGATCATATGTCATTGTATCATCTCTAAGAATATGTCAGTGTATAATCTCTAAGAACATTGTATATTTTTTTTCTGAATGAAAATGGCAATTAATCTAGGTATTGTTTTGACTTACATCCCAAATTGTGTATCATGTGATAAATATATGTTGGTTTGCATGTAAAATGGGAGGTTTGTCATTGCTCAGAGGGTTCCATCGTCTATTTACTGCAAAATTCATAATTGACATATGTAAATAAATGAATTCAGTTGCTTAATCTTTAGGGTGAAAGTCTGCTAGTAAGATGAACTTTTTCACAATAATTGCAGACTAGTTGCTTTTGACGGTGGATTAAGAACCTTTCCAGAAAAGTGACGTCAAAATAATCATTATTTGCTGTCAACAAAATTCTTAACTCATGTTGATGAGGTCTATTTTATCATTTATTTTATATAAAGGTTGTATGAGCACACACTCATTGAAAAATTATAGTACATTATTGTTTGGAATGCATATAAGATTTCATGATAAATATTTTGATACCTGCATGTCAACTGAATGAATAGACGTTTGACATCATATAAATCCTGTCAAATAAAAATGAAAATAATTTTCAGTTATATTATTATTATAAGGTAATGCAAAGATGCACAACTCAGCTTGTAAGTTGATGTATTTATAAAATATGGGCATCAAAAATTGGTTTCCGGACCATCACTCCAACATGTTCAAAGCTATTGCAATGAAATTTTGTACACTTACTCTTCATGAGAATTTTGGGGTAAAAGGATCAATTGTCAAGGTCAAAGGACTTTAAAATGGTTTCTGGGTCAAAACTGAGTGTATTTTGCACCTTATCAGCATGAAACTTAGGAATGTTCCCCATGAGTTAAGAATGCCCCTATCGAATTTGGGGTCCTAAGGTTATAGTATATTACAACTTAGATGATTGAAAATGGTTTCTTGGTCAATTTTGAGTGTATATTGCACCCATCCACATCGAGTTGTCAAGAATTATTCCCCATTTGTGAAGGATTTGGGGTTTGAGGTCAATGTTCATGCAACTGTGATGATTGAAAATAGTTTCCAGGCCATAGCCGACTGTTTATTGCACCTTTCAACATGAAACTTGTCAGAAGTGTTCCCTAGTAGTCATGGACATACCCTGTTGATTACGTGATCCAAAGGTCAAGGTCATAGTACTTCACTGAATATGCATTACACCAATGTACAAGAAACTTGCCAGAAATGTTTTAGTCGAAGTATCCTAGTGATTGTGAGGTCCAAAGGTCAGGGTCATTGATCACTGTAAATGATTTCCAGATTATAACTGTGTATTTCGTCTAACAACATGAAACAGAAATGTTCCCCATGAGTCTAGGATGTTCCTTATTGGTTTTGGGGTCCAAAGGTCACAGGACTTGGATAATTAGTCTCCTACCGGCAACGCCCAAGGGGACTCTTAGTTTCCTCTCGGTCAGTCCGTCTGTCATATTTTCAGTTTTCCGGACTTTTTAGCTCACCTGAGCCATAGGCTCAAAGTGAGCTATTGTTATAGCGTGGCGTCTGTCGTCGTCCGTCGTAAACTTTTCACATTTTCAACTTCTTCTTCAGAACGGCTGAAGGGATTTTGATGAAACTTGGTAGGTATGAAGTACTCATGGTCCCCTACAAGTGTTGTTGTTTTTCGTCCGGATCTGTCAACAGGTGGCGGCACCACAGCCAAAAGTAGGTCACGGGGGGTACCCTCCTTTGACAAACTTCTTCTTCAGAACCGAAGCATGTATCGACAAACCGAAAGCATCAGGATGATCTAGAGAGATGTCTTAAGAAGTGTTGTTATTTTTGGTTCCACTTCGAAGTCAAATTTTTGACGCGTTTTTGACGTCTTTTCGGACTTTGTCAGAAATGCACATTTTTGCACTATTTCTTTAAATAACTCAATAAGTGTATGATTTTACACACTCATTTACTACATATTTATCATATTTAACTTACTTAATGCTTTGATATGTATTTTATGCTTAAATTTTATTTTTTTGATTTTTTATGAATTTTTTTCTTATGTAAAAAGGAAGGGGGGGGGGGTGATTTTCATACATTTTCTGCTTCTTTTCTATAACCACTCTTCAGATTGTCATGACAATTTGTAGGTATGAGGTACTCATGCATGGTACCCTACAAGTGAAAGAATTTTGTCAAGATATCCACTTTTGGATTTTTAAGGAATATTTTTTAAGATTGTACATAGGTATAATGTATGTTTTCCATGCCCAATGGACCCATGGGGAGTGGCTTCAAACCCCGGCGGGACCCCAACAAAACTTTTTCCCCTTTTTAGCTCACCTGAGCGAAGCTCAAGTGAGCTATTGTCATAGCGCACCGTCCGGCGTCCGTCGTCCGTCGTCGTCCGTCGTAAACTTTTCACATTTTCGACTTCTTCTCCAGAACGGCTGAAGGGATTTTGATGAAACTTGGTAGGTATGAAGTACTCATGGTCCCCTACAAGTGTTGTTGTTTTTCGTCCGGATCTGTCAACAGGTGGCGCCACCACAGCCAAAAGTAGGTCACGGGGGGTACCCTCCTTTGACAAACTTCTTCTTCAGAACCGAAGCATGTATCGACAAACCGAAAGCATCAGGATGATCTAGAGAGATGTCTTAAGAAGTGTTGTTATTTTTGGTTCCACTTCGAAGTCAAATTTTTGACGCGTTTTTGACGTCTTTTCGGACTTAGTCAGAAATGCACATTTTTGCACTATTTCTTTAAATAACTCAATAAGTGTATGATTTTACACACTCATTTACTACATATTTATCATATTTAACTTACTTAATGCTTTGATATGTATTTTATGCTTAAATTTTATTTTTTTGATTTTTTATGAATTTTTTTCTTATGTAAAAAGGAAGGGGGGGGGGGTGATTTTCATACATTTTCTGCTTCTTTTCTATAACCACTCTTCAGATTGTCATGACAATTTGTAGGTATGAGGTACTCATGCATGGTACCCTACAAGTGAAAGAATTTTGTCAAGATATCCACTTTTGGATTTTTAAGGAATATTTTTTAAGATTGTACATAGGTATAATGTATGTTTTCCATGCCCAATGGACCCATGGGGAGTGGCTTCAAACCCCGGCGGGACCCCAACAAAAACTTTTTCCCCTTTTTAGCTCACCTGAGCGAAGCTCAAGTGAGCTATTGTCATAGCGCACCGTCCGGCGTCCGTCCGTCGTCCGTCGTAAACTTTTCACATTTTCGACTTCTTCTCCAGAACGGCTGAAGGGATTTTGATGAAACTTGGTAGGTATGAAGTACTCATGGTCCCCTACAAGTGTTGTTGTTTTTCGTCCGGATCTGTCAACAGGTGGCGCCACCACAGCCAAAAGTAGGTCACGGGGGGTACCCTCCTTTGACAAACTTCTTCTTCAGAACCGAAGCATGTATCGACAAACCGAAAGCATCAGGATGATCTAGAGAGATGTCTTAAGAAGTGTTGTTATTTTTGGTTCCACTTCGAAGTCAAATTTTTGACGCGTTTTTGACGTCTTTTCGGACTTAGTCAGAAATGCACATTTTTGCACTATTTCTTTAAATAACTCAATAAGTGTATGATTTTACACACTCATTTACTACATATTTATCATATTTAACTTACTTAATGCTTTGATATGTATTTTATGCTTAAATTTTATTTTTTTGATTTTTTATGAATTTTTTTCTTATGTAAAAAGGAAGGGGGGGGGGGTGATTTTCATACATTTTCTGCTTCTTTTCTATAACCACTCTTCAGATTGTCATGACAATTTGTAGGTATGAGGTACTCATGCATGGTACCCTACAAGTGAAAGAATTTTGTCAAGATATCCACTTTTGGATTTTTAAGGAATATTTTTTAAGATTGTACATAGGTATAATGTATGTTTTCCATGCCCAATGGACCCATGGGGAGTGGCTTCAAACCCCGGCGGGACCCCAACAAAAACTTTTTCCCCTTTTTAGCTCACCTGAGCGAAGCTCAAGTGAGCTATTGTCATAGCGCACCGTCCGGCGTCCGTCCGTCCGTCCGTCGTCCGTCGTAAACTTTTCACATTTTCGACTTCTTCTCCAGAACGGCTGAAGGGATTTTGATGAAACTTGGTAGGTATGAAGTACTCATGGTCCCCTACAAGTGTTGTTGTTTTTCGTCCGGATCTGTCAACAGGTGGCGCCACCACAGCCAAAAGTAGGTCACGGGGGGTACCCTCCTTTGACAAACTTCTTCTTCAGAACCGAAGCATGTATCGACAAACCGAAAGCATCAGGATGATCTAGAGAGATGTCTTAAGAAGTGTTGTTATTTTTGGTTCCACTTCGAAGTCAAATTTTTGACGCGTTTTTGACGTCTTTTCGGACTTAGTCAGAAATGCACATTTTTGCACTATTTCTTTAAATAACTCAATAAGTGTATGATTTTACACACTCATTTACTACATATTTATCATATTTAACTTACTTAATGCTTTGATATGTATTTTATGCTTAAATTTTATTTTTTTGATTTTTTATGAATTTTTTTCTTATGTAAAAAGGAAGGGGGGGGGGGTGATTTTCATACATTTTCTGCTTCTTTTCTATAACCACTCTTCAGATTGTCATGACAATTTGTAGGTATGAGGTACTCATGCATGGTACCCTACAAGTGAAAGAATTTTGTCAAGATATCCACTTTTGGATTTTTAAGGAATATTTTTTAAGATTGTACATAGGTATAATGTATGTTTTCCATGCCCAATGGACCCATGGGGAGTGGCTTCAAACCCCGGCGGGACCCCAACAAAAACTTTTTCCCCTTTTTAGCTCACCTGAGCGAAGCTCAAGTGAGCTATTGTCATAGCGCACCGTCCGGCGTCCGTCCGTCCGTCCGTCGTCCGTCGTAAACTTTTCACATTTTCGACTTCTTCTCCAGAACGGCTGAAGGGATTTTGATGAAACTTGGTAGGTATGAAGTACTCATGGTCCCCTACAAGTGTTGTTGTTTTTCGTCCGGATCTGTCAACAGGTGGCGCCACCACAGCCAAAAGTAGGTCACGGGGGGTACCCTCCTTTGACAAACTTCTTCTTCAGAACCGAAGCATGTATCGACAAACCGAAAGCATCAGGATGATCTAGAGAGATGTCTTAAGAAGTGTTGTTATTTTTGGTTCCACTTCGAAGTCAAATTTTTGACGCGTTTTTGACGTCTTTTCGGACTTAGTCAGAAATGCACATTTTTGCACTATTTCTTTAAATAACTCAATAAGTGTATGATTTTACACACTCATTTACTACATATTTATCATATTTAACTTACTTAATGCTTTGATATGTATTTTATGCTTAAATTTTATTTTTTTGATTTTTTATGAATTTTTTTCTTATGTAAAAAGGAAGGGGGGGGGGGGTGATTTTCATACATTTTCTGCTTCTTTTCTATAACCACTCTTCAGATTGTCATGACAGTTTGTAGGTATGAGGTACTCATGCATGGTACCCTACAAGTGAAAGAATTTTGTCAAGATATCCACTTTTGGATTTTTAAGGAATATTTTTTAAGATTGTACATAGGTATAATGTATGTTTTCCATGCCCAATGGACCCATGGGGAGTGGCTTCAAACCCCGGCGGGACCCCAACAAAAACTTTTTCCCCTTTTTAGCTCACCTGAGCGAAGCTCAAGTGAGCTATTGTCATAGCGCACCGTCCGGCGTCCGTCCGTCCGTCCGTCGTCGTCCGTCGTAAACTTTTCACATTTTCGACTTCTTCTCCAGAACGGCTGAAGGGATTTTGATGAAACTTGGTAGGTATGAAGTACTCATGGTCCCCTACAAGTGTTGTTGTTTTTCGTCAGGATCTGTCAACAGGTGGCGCCACCACAGCCAAAAGTAGGTCACGGGGGGTACCCTCCTTTGACAAACTTCTTCTTCAGAACCGAAGCATGTATCGACAAACCGAAAGCATCAGGATGATCTAGAGAGATGTCTTAAGAAGTGTTGTTATTTTTGGTTCCACTTCGAAGTCAAATTTTTGACGCGTTTTTGACGTCTTTTCGGACTTAGTCAGAAATGCACATTTTTGCACTATTTCTTTAAATAACTCAATAAGTGTATGATTTTACACACTCATTTACTACATATTTATCATATTTAACTTACTTAATGCTTTGATATGTATTTTATGCTTAAATTTTATTTTTTTGATTTTTTATGAATTTTTTTCTTATGTAAAAAGGAAGGGGGGGGGGGTGATTTTCATACATTTTCTGCTTCTTTTCTATAACCACTCTTCAGATTGTCATGACAATTTGTAGGTATGAGGTACTCATGCATGGTACCCTACAAGTGAAAGAATTTTGTCAAGATATCCACTTTTGGATTTTTAAGGAATATTTTTTAAGATTGTACATAGGTATAATGTATGTTTTCCATGCCCAATGGACCCATGGGGAGTGGCTTCAAACCCCGGCGGGACCCCAACAAAAACTTTTTCCCCTTTTTAGCTCACCTGAGCGAAGCTCAAGTGAGCTATTGTCATAGCGCACCGTCCGGCGTCCGTCCGTCCGTCCGTCGTCCGTCGTAAACTTTTCACATTTTCGACTTCTTCTCCAGAACGGCTGAAGGGATTTTGATGAAACTTGGTAGGTATGAAGTACTCATGGTCCCCTACAAGTGTTGTTGTTTTTCGTCCGGATCTGTCAACAGGTGGCGCCACCACAGCCAAAAGTAGGTCACGGGGGGTACCCTCCTTTGACAAACTTCTTCTTCAGAACCGAAGCATGTATCGACAAACCGAAAGCATCAGGATGATCTAGAGAGATGTCTTAAGAAGTGTTGTTATTTTTGGTTCCACTTCGAAGTCAAATTTTTGACGCGTTTTTGACGTCTTTTCGGACTTAGTCAGAAATGCACATTTTTGCACTATTTCTTTAAATAACTCAATAAGTGTATGATTTTACACACTCATTTACTACATATTTATCATATTTAACTTACTTAATGCTTTGATATGTATTTTATGCTTAAATTTTATTTTTTTGATTTTTTATGAATTTTTTTCTTATGTAAAAAGGAAGGGGGGGGGGGTGATTTTCATACATTTTCTGCTTCTTTTCTATAACCACTCTTCAGATTGTCATGACAGTTTGTAGGTATGAGGTACTCATGCATGGTGCCCTACAAGTGAAAGAATTTTGTCAAGATATCCACTTTTGGATTTTTAAGGAATATTTTTTAAGATTGTACATAGGTATAATGTATGTTTTCCATGCCCAATGGACCCATGGGGAGTGGCTTCAAACCCCGGCGGGACCCCAACAAAAACTTTTTCCCCTTTTTAGCTCACCTGAGCGAAGCTCAAGTGAGCTATTGTCATAGCGCACCGTCCGGCGTCCGTCCGTCCGTCCGTCCGTCGTCCGTCGTAAACTTTTCACATTTTCGACTTCTTCTCCAGAACGGCTGAAGGGATTTTGATGAAACTTGGTAGGTATGAAGTACTCATGGTCCCCTACAAGTGTTGTTGTTTTTCGTCCGGATCTGTCAACAGGTGGCGCCACCACAGCCAAAAGTAGGTCACGGGGGGTACCCTCCTTTGACAAACTTCTTCTTCAGAACCGAAGCATGTATCGACAAACCGAAAGCATCAGGATGATCTAGAGAGATGTCTTAAGAAGTGTTGTTATTTTTGGTTCCACTTCGAAGTCAAATTTTTGACGCGTTTTTGACGTCTTTTCGGACTTAGTCAGAAATGCACATTTTTGCACTATTTCTTTAAATAACTCAATAAGTGTATGATTTTACACACTCATTTACTACATATTTATCATATTTAACTTACTTAATGCTTTGATATGTATTTTATGCTTAAATTTTATTTTTTTGATTTTTTATGAATTTTTTTCTTATGTAAAAAGGAAGGGGGGGGGGGTGATTTTCATACATTTTCTGCTTCTTTTCTATAACCACTCTTCAGATTGTCATGACAGTTTGTAGGTATGAGGTACTCATGCATGGTACCCTACAAGTGAAAGAATTTTGTCAAGATATCCACTTTTGGATTTTTAAGGAATATTTTTTAAGATTGTACATAGGTATAATGTATGTTTTCCATGCCCAATGGACCCATGGGGAGTGGCTTCAAACCCCGGCGGGACCCCAACAAAAACTTTTTCCCCTTTTTAGCTCACCTGAGCGAAGCTCAAGTGAGCTATTGTCATAGCGCACCGTCCGGCGTCCGTCCGTCCGTCCGTCGTCCGTCGTAAACTTTTCACATTTTCGACTTCTTCTCCAGAACGGCTGAAGGGATTTTGATGAAACTTGGTAGGTATGAAGTACTCATGGTCCCCTACAAGTGTTGTTGTTTTTCGTCAGGATCTGTCAACAGGTGGCGCCACCACAGCCAAAAGTAGGTCACGGGGGGTACCCTCCTTTGACAAACTTCTTCTTCAGAACCGAAGCATGTATCGACAAACCGAAAGCATCAGGATGATCTAGAGAGATGTCTTAAGAAGTGTTGTTATTTTTGGTTCCACTTCGAAGTCAAATTTTTGACGCGTTTTTGACGTCTTTTCGGACTTAGTCAGAAATGCACATTTTTGCACTATTTCTTTAAATAACTCAATAAGTGTATGATTTTACACACTCATTTACTACATATTTATCATATTTAACTTACTTAATGCTTTGATATGTATTTTATGCTTAAATTTTATTTTTTTGATTTTTTATGAATTTTTTTCTTATGTAAAAAGGAAGGGGGGGGGGGTGATTTTCATACATTTTCTGCTTCTTTTCTATAACCACTCTTCAGATTGTCATGACAATTTGTAGGTATGAGGTACTCATGCATGGTACCCTACAAGTGAAAGAATTTTGTCAAGATATCCACTTTTGGATTTTTAAGGAATATTTTTTAAGATTGTACATAGGTATAATGTATGTTTTCCATGCCCAATGGACCCATGGGGAGTGGCTTCAAACCCCGGCGGGACCCCAACAAAAACTTTTTCCCCTTTTTAGCTCACCTGAGCGAAGCTCAAGTGAGCTATTGTCATAGCGCACCGTCCGGCGTCCGTCGTCCGTCCGTCCGTCGTCCGTCGTAAACTTTTCACATTTTCGACTTCTTCTCCAGAACGGCTGAAGGGATTTTGATGAAACTTGGTAGGTATGAAGTACTCATGGTCCCCTACAAGTGTTGTTGTTTTTCGTCAGGATCTGTCAACAGGTGGCGCCACCACAGCCAAAAGTAGGTCACGGGGGGTACCCTCCTTTGACAAACTTCTTCTTCAGAACCGAAGCATGTATCGACAAACCGAAAGCATCAGGATGATCTAGAGAGATGTCTTAAGAAGTGTTGTTATTTTTGGTTCCACTTCGAAGTCAAATTTTTGACGCGTTTTTGACGTCTTTTCGGACTTAGTCAGAAATGCACATTTTTGCACTATTTCTTTAAATAACTCAATAAGTGTATGATTTTACACACTCATTTACTACATATTTATCATATTTAACTTACTTAATGCTTTGATATGTATTTTATGCTTAAATTTTATTTTTTTGATTTTTTATGAATTTTTTTCTTATGTAAAAAGGAAGGGGGGGGGGGGTGATTTTCATACATTTTCTGCTTCTTTTCTATAACCACTCTTCAGATTGTCATGACAATTTGTAGGTATGAGGTACTCATGCATGGTACCCTACAAGTGAAAGAATTTTGTCAAGATATCCACTTTTGGATTTTTAAGGAATATTTTTTAAGATTGTACATAGGTATAATGTATGTTTTCCATGCCCAATGGACCCATGGGGAGTGGCTTCAAACCCCGGCGGGACCCCAACAAAAACTTTTTCCCCTTTTTAGCTCACCTGAGCGAAGCTCAAGTGAGCTATTGTCATAGCGCACCGTCCGGCGTCCGTCCGTCCGTCGTCGTCGTCGTCGTCCGTCGTAAACTTTTCACATTTTCGACTTCTTCTCCAGAACGGCTGAAGGGATTTTGATGAAACTTGGTAGGTATGAAGTACTCATGGTCCCCTACAAGTGTTGTTGTTTTTCGTCCGGATCTGTCAACAGGTGGCGCCACCACAGCCAAAAGTAGGTCACGGGGGGTACCCTCCTTTGACAAACTTCTTCTTCAGAACCGAAGCATGTATCGACAAACCGAAAGCATCAGGATGATCTAGAGAGATGTCTTAAGAAGTGTTGTTATTTTTGGTTCCACTTCGAAGTCAAATTTTTGACGCGTTTTTGACGTCTTTTCGGACTTAGTCAGAAATGCACATTTTTGCACTATTTCTTTAAATAACTCAATAAGTGTATGATTTTACACACTCATTTACTACATATTTATCATATTTAACTTACTTAATGCTTTGATATGTATTTTATGCTTAAATTTTATTTTTTTGATTTTTTATGAATTTTTTTCTTATGTAAAAAGGAAGGGGGGGGGGGGTGATTTTCATACATTTTCTGCTTCTTTTCTATAACCACTCTTCAGATTGTCATGACAATTTGTAGGTATGAGGTACTCATGCATGGTACCCTACAAGTGAAAGAATTTTGTCAAGATATCCACTTTTGGATTTTTAAGGAATATTTTTTAAGATTGTACATAGGTATAATGTATGTTTTCCATGCCCAATGGACCCATGGGGAGTGGCTTCAAACCCCGGCGGGACCCCAACAAAAACTTTTTCCCCTTTTTAGCTCACCTGAGCGAAGCTCAAGTGAGCTATTGTCATAGCGCACCGTCCGGCGTCCGTCCGTCCGTCCGTCCGTCGTCCGTCGTAAACTTTTCACATTTTCGACTTCTTCTCCAGAACGGCTGAAGGGATTTTGATGAAACTTGGTAGGTATGAAGTACTCATGGTCCCCTACAAGTGTTGTTGTTTTTCGTCAGGATCTGTCAACAGGTGGCGCCACCACAGCCAAAAGTAGGTCACGGGGGGTACCCTCCTTTGACAAACTTCTTCTTCAGAACCGAAGCATGTATCGACAAACCGAAAGCATCAGGATGATCTAGAGAGATGTCTTAAGAAGTGTTGTTATTTTTGGTTCCACTTCGAAGTCAAATTTTTGACGCGTTTTTGACGTCTTTTCGGACTTAGTCAGAAATGCACATTTTTGCACTATTTCTTTAAATAACTCAATAAGTGTATGATTTTACACACTCATTTACTACATATTTATCATATTTAACTTACTTAATGCTTTGATATGTATTTTATGCTTAAATTTTATTTTTTTGATTTTTTATGAATTTTTTTCTTATGTAAAAAGGAAGGGGGGTGGGGGTGATTTTCATACATTTTCTGCTTCTTTTCTATAACCACTCTTCAGATTGTCATGACAATTTGTAGGTATGAGGTACTCATGCATGGTACCCTACAAGTGAAAGAATTTTGTCAAGATATCCACTTTTGGATTTTTAAGGAATATTTTTTAAGATTGTACATAGGTATAATGTATGTTTTCCATGCCCAATGGACCCATGGGGAGTGGCTTCAAACCCCGGCGGGACCCCAACAAAAACTTTTTCCCCTTTTTAGCTCACCTGAGCGAAGCTCAAGTGAGCTATTGTCATAGCGCACCGTCCGGCGTCCGTCGTCCGTCGTCCGTCGTAAACTTTTCACATTTTCGACTTCTTCTCCAGAACGGCTGAAGGGATTTTGATGAAACTTGGTAGGTATGAAGTACTCATGGTCCCCTACAAGTGTTGTTGTTTTTCGTCCGGATCTGTCAACAGGTGGCGCCACCACAGCCAAAAGTAGGTCACGGGGGGTACCCTCCTTTGACAAACTTCTTCTTCAGAACCGAAGCATGTATCGACAAACCGAAAGCATCAGGATGATCTAGAGAGATGTCTTAAGAAGTGTTGTTATTTTTGGTTCCACTTCGAAGTCAAATTTTTGACGCGTTTTTGACGTCTTTTCGGACTTAGTCAGAAATGCACATTTTTGCACTATTTCTTTAAATAACTCAATAAGTGTATGATTTTACACACTCATTTACTACATATTTATCATATTTAACTTACTTAATGCTTTGATATGTATTTTATGCTTAAATTTTATTTTTTTGATTTTTTATGAATTTTTTTCTTATGTAAAAAGGAAGGGGGGGGGGGTGATTTTCATACATTTTCTGCTTCTTTTCTATAACCACTCTTCAGATTGTCATGACAATTTGTAGGTATGAGGTACTCATGCATGGTACCCTACAAGTGAAAGAATTTTGTCAAGATATCCACTTTTGGATTTTTAAGGAATATTTTTTAAGATTGTACATAGGTATAATGTATGTTTTCCATGCCCAATGGACCCATGGGGAGTGGCTTCAAACCCCGGCGGGACCCCAACAAAACTTTTTCCCCTTTTTAGCTCACCTGAGCGAAGCTCAAGTGAGCTATTGTCATAGCGCACCGTCCGGCGTCCGTCCGTCCGTCCGTCCGTCGTCCGTCGTAAACTTTTCACATTTTCGACTTCTTCTCCAGAACGGCTGAAGGGATTTTGATGAAACTTGGTAGGTATGAAGTACTCATGGTCCCCTACAAGTGTTGTTGTTTTTCGTCCGGATCTGTCAACAGGTGGCGCCACCACAGCCAAAAGTAGGTCACGGGGGGTACCCTCCTTTGACAAACTTCTTCTTCAGAACCGAAGCATGTATCGACAAACCGAAAGCATCAGGATGATCTAGAGAGATGTCTTAAGAAGTGTTGTTATTTTTGGTTCCACTTCGAAGTCAAATTTTTGACGCGTTTTTGACGTCTTTTCGGACTTAGTCAGAAATGCACATTTTTGCACTATTTCTTTAAATAACTCAATAAGTGTATGATTTTACACACTCATTTACTGCATATTTATCATATCTAACTTACTTTTTTTCTTAGATTGTCATGAAACTTGGTAGGTATGAGGTACTCATGGTTCCCTACAAGTGAAAGAATTTTGTCAAGATATCCTCATTTGGATTTTTACGGAAAAACATTCATAGATACAATGTAGGTTTTCCATACCCAAGAGTAGTGGTTCAAACCCCGGCAGGACCCCACTTTTGCAGTTTTTTTTCTCCTTTTTTTTATATTTATCGTTAGAATAGAAAGTGTGAAAGAATTCTGTCAAAATATCAACTTTTAGATTTTTCATGATTTTTTAAACAGACAAGCTAGTTTGGCTTTGTGTACTTATTTTCGTACGTCGAAATAACTCAGGCACACATGCAATCAAATATATACTCTGAATTTATTTTTGAGATGTTGACTTTTTCCATACATGCATATTATATAACAATTTCCCTATATAATGATTATTTTCTCCGCTTTATTTTTGTATCTATGGTAAACAAAGTCGCCATATATCTTGTGTTACAGATTTGATTGGTTAATTCCTCCACGCCCATTTAATAGTCACGGTGGGTAATCTCGCAACGCAGAACACTAGGTTTATCTAAAATTTCGTGTATTACAAATTATTTTTCACAAAAAGGGGAATGTGATGCAGTGTAAGGATGCCTTAGATACGAGTTTTATCGAAAGTAAGAGAGGTAATATCCTTTTATAAAGCCGAAAAACTATCGGCATGATTGGTGTAGATGAAAGTGAAAGTAGAACGCCGATCGTGTTGGTGCATTATAAAAAGCTATAATATCCACCTTATTTTGGATACAACTCATAGTTAGGGCGTTGTTACACTGCATCACATTTCCCTTTTTGTAATAAATTATCTATTTTGCGCAAAAATATTGAAAAATAAATTGTTCTGCGTTGCGAGATTACCCACCGTGTTAGTACTGTACACGTGATACATTTCAGGAGATTAATAGATGATCTATCGTGCAAACAAAATTGTACTGCCGGTATTTAATAGATTTTATTTAATGTGCATATACTGGGAACACTTTCATGCTTGTTATTATTCATGTACTTGGAACAATTCCATACTTGTCATCATTTATAAACTTAGCTCGAATTTCCTTTGTCTTAGACTCTCTTAGATGAATTGTATACGGACTGATTTCTTGAAGAAACATCTAATGAGTAATCCCTTCCCGAGGATTTTGAGAATGTAGTGGGGTTCTGTAGCTAAGGGGGGAACGATGCCCCAGAGACAAAAAACTGAAAAAGGGAGGGTGGGGGGGCTTTTTACAACTCTGTGTTTAAGGCCATAATATAAGCAAAATTTGATTTTTTCCCTTTTAAAGTCATTCATTTATTTATTCTAAACATGTTCACATGAAATGCACAAGATTTTGGAATGAAATAAACAGGAGTGTGCAGTTTATTTCTACACAATGTGTATTTCACGGTAAAATGCCTACATTGTAGTCAATGAATACGAAATACAACGATATTTCAGACTCAAGATTTTAAAATTTATGGCAAAAATTGATACCAGTCTTTTGAATTTAATTTCTAGTATCTTGTTCAGACTATCATTATGTTTTAAAGTTTATAGATATCCATATTAGCCAGATTGTTCTTAATTTTCAACGTTTTTTGATCGATATTAGCTTCTTTTCAACATGGCTACCCCCTACTCTTTAGACTGTAATTTAAGTATCTAGAAATAAGCTTACCAAAATAAAAGTTGTATGAGGAATCTCCAAATACATTACATTTTAGTAATTATCAAGTTTTTCTTGCATACAGATCATTATGTAGAAGAAATACTTGACGAGATTCAGGACTAAATACAGCCCTTATCTTATCAGCTCCTTTGCTGTTATATTAATCACACTTTATGCCATTAATATAATGCTTTCATACAGATTCTGTGCCAAAATATTTTTTTGGATTTTTTTTTTACATGACTTTAAGGATGGACCACACTAACAATCACCATTACAATGTGCATGTATTCAGTCATTCAGCAAAAGTGACATGGTTCTCAGGGGAGCGATATAGGCCCACTTGGGCCTCTTGTTTAGCTCACCTGAGCAAAGCTCAAGTGAGCTATTGTCATAGCGCACCGTCCGGCGTCCGTCGTCTGTCGTCTGTCCGTCGTCTGTCGTCCGTCGTAAACTTTTCAACATTTTCGACTTCTTCTCCAGAACCACTGAAAAGATTTTCATGAAACTTGGTAGGAATGAAGTACTCATGGTCCCCTACAAGTGTTGTTGTTTTTCGTCCGGATCCATCAACAGGTGGCGCCACCAGAGGCAAAAGTAGGTCACATGGGGTACCATCCTTTGACAAACTTTTTCTTCAGAACGGAAGCACGTATCGACAAACCGAAAGCATCAGGATGATCTAGAGAGATGTCTTAAGAAGTGTCGTTATTTTTGGTTCCACTCGGAAGTCAAATTTTTGACGCGTTTTTGACGTCTTTTCGGACTTCGTCAGAAATGCACATTTTGCACTATTTCTTTAAATAACTCAATAGGTGTATGATTTTACATTCATTTACTGACATTTATCACATTTAAGTTACTTAATGCTTTGATATGTATTTTATACTGAAATTTTAATTTTTGATGTTTTATGAATTATTTTCTTATGTGAAAAGGAAAGGGGGGGGGGGGTGATTTTATACATATTCA
>VSWD01000010.1:46120835-46158761 GCA_033119305.1 Pinctada imbricata
AAATCTTGATACCAACTTTCGGATTGACTCCATTGTATCCGTGAAGTCCAGCACCCATTAGTGAATAGATTGTTCTTCTTGCGGTTTTTATCGCATCTTCAACTGTTTCTGTTAATGTTTCCCCCCTATTGTCATGTCTGGTGATACCGAGATGTTTGTAGCAGTTAACAACTTCAATTGGCTTCCCATTAAGTGTGAACAGATCTGTTGGTGTAGGCTCTTTGTTATTGAAAATCATTTTCTTGCTTTTTTGTTCACTTAGTGTGTAGTTTTCCAGATTTGCATACTTCTCTTGTATTTTGTTCATTGAGTGCAGCTCAAATTTGCACTTTGACATAACAGTTCATCTGCACATGTTGGACTTGCGAGATGCGTTGCTCCAATGCTGAGACCAAGATGTTTTTCTTCAAACAGATCAAGAACGGGGTTGATGTACATCTTGTATGCTGTGGGAGCCCATATTCCGCCTTGTCTGACTCCTTGCCCCTTTGTAAATGTTGATGATAACTGCCCTTCCCATTTAACTTGACTAGTTAGATTTGTGTACCAATTTTGCATTAATTTCCAATCCTTACCCGTTAGGCCAACGAAATATAATTTCCGCAACATAGAGTCATGCCAAACCACATCGAAAGCTTTTGATGCATCCAATCAAATCATAGGAATCAGTGGCGGATCCAGCGCCACCTTTGCCGGGGGGTCAAGGGGCGAATTTTGCCGATTTTTAGCTCTACTGGTCAAAGACCAGTCGAGCTTATGCGATCGCCCTTCGTCCGTCGTCCGTCCGTCTGTCCGTCTGTCCGGCGTCCGTAAACAATTCTTGTGGACACGACTTCTCTGAAACTATAAATGATAGAAATGAAATTCTTTTTGCATTATGATTCGTCTGTGGCCTAGTTGTCATAATTCTATTTTGATTGGGTCCTTGACCCCAAGGGTCTTAGAAAAAGGGTGTGGTCATTTTCTCCTTAAAGTGGTCTTTTGTACGCAACTCCTCTGAAACTGTAAATGATAGAAATGCAATTGTTTCCTACATTATGGTTTGTCTATAGTCAAGATGTGCACCTTATAATTTGTTTGAGCCCTTGACCTCAAGGGCCTGAGAAAAAGGGTGTGGTCTTTTTGTCAGGCAGTTCGAAGATCTGTACATTTTCCAGAAAATTCTATAGATTGAAAGTTAAAATCATGGCTGGTTTGGTAATTCCATTTTATGAAGTTCTCCTGTCTTAGTAGTATCACAATAGGATGTCTGTATTTATTTTCACTTGTTTTTTTTTTTTTTTCTTTCTTTTTTTTCTGTTATAATTCATGCACCAATACTAGCCTTTACCAAGCTATATGGGCTAAAATACTTTTATCTGTATTTAGAAATGCAAAGACAGTAAGACTCCATGCTTTTCTTTCAATTTTACTCATATTTCAAGTTTTTCTACATGAGATTACTGCTTTATGATAGGTGTGACAAAGTTTTTCAAGAAATGATTTTGGTATGAATTAGTTTCAAGGTCGAATTGTCTTGTGTAGTATAAAGAAGAAAAACAATGGCAGCCACTGCTCCCTCAATTCAGCTCAATTTTTCCTCCCAGGTAAACAAATCAGATGGCATTTCTCTTCAGATACTTCATTTAAGTTATATTTATGCTGTTCATTATAATTTTAAAAGTGCCACAAGTTTAATTTTTCCTAATTTTTTCAGAAATTACCTCGACCTATTTTTAACTAACTCTTAGTCAGACTAATGACAGCTCTATGTTTTAAGTTCAAATCAGCAGTGTGGTAATTAAATTATGTACATGTACATACAATATTGTGTGCAATACATAATAATTTTTAATCTAAGAAAGCAGCATGTAGTTTTTAAGAGCAGGGAAGGAAAGGGGAGCTTTAGGTTGTGTCAAAAGAGGGCTGATTTCTCAAGGGCAGTCATATGGCTCCAGATAGGAACATTCGTATCTTTAGATCTGTTTCTCGAGGTACAAACAAGTTTCTGATTGTTCTTTAACGGTCATGTGACTCAGGGGTCATGTATTCATTGTAGAGAAATAAGTTGTTTTTTGTAATCATAATAGTTTCTATATGCATACATGAACTCAGTAATTCAGCAACCGGCTGACTGGGTAAATTAGCCTGTTATGATTTTAAATACAATGCAACTGGGATAAAAGTGGGGATCATTCATGTCAGCTATACCACTACCAGTACCGACAGCCCGTTGCTCGAGCAGAAGTTGTTGTCATTCAACATTCAAACAGATTAATACCTTTGTTTTCTTACTTATTGAACACAGCTAATTTGGACGTTTGACAAAAGGGGCGGATAACTTTCTTTGTTACTTCTGTCTTATTTTTCCTGAGGAGACTATATTTTAATATTTATTATTTGTTTTAGTCACATTTTGCAAACATGTAATTGGACCAACTGAAGTCTTTACCAATATGGTAGTTGAAATTGGATCTACGGTAATAGGCCGCAACGTCAGTATAAACAGAGAAAAAGATGAAAATTTAACTCTTTCGTGTTGCGAAAACATTGGTTTTAACAGTGTTTGATTTGTAAAATGCATATTATGGTAATACAATGTGATTACCAAATCACTGAAAAAAAATGCATACGAGTATTGTATGTACTGTTATATTTACTAATGCTACTATGGAATCTGGCAACAAGACAATAATCTTATTTAACCTTCAACCGCAATGACACATACATGTATTATTCACAAGGTTATTTACAACATGTACATCCGTATGATTTTAAGGTTTTAGGTTTTTTATTGACATGGTTTTGATTGATTACATGTACTTTGAAAAGTAAGATTTTTATCTCTACTCATATACATATTGGTGAAGTTAACAAAAACAAACAGTAGAGCTTCAATCTCGTCAGAGACTTCTGGTTACTGAAAATGGAGCAAAATATACCTGTTTTTGGAAAATTTTTGGTCTGAATCCGCCACTGGGAATTCAACATCGTGTAACGTATGAAGTCTTCTTCTTCCGGGGAAAGTGAAGGGTCGCTGTTGGTTCTATGTATATCCGATGTAACTCTGTTTACTTTAGAATCAAGCTGTCGTGTTACTTAAATTGTATTATTGTCCTGATGCCGGATACACTAGGGATGTTTATTTACTTCCGAACATACTCCGAAGAGGTAGCATATACGGGCAATCAGCCAGTCCCAATGACAGCAAGCAAGCTGTCGACGGAAACGGCCGACTGCAAACGAAGATAACGTCATGCTGTTTTCTAATTGGAGGATCTTACTCGGGGTGTTCCGAGACCGACTTTTAGAACAAAATAGTTTGATATCTGTTTCGGTACTTCAGTCGTGCGATTTTTTATTTGTATATGGGTATATTTCTTCTCTCTTTTATTTCTTTTTCTTACAATTCGCTCGTTTGCTTCCTCATTTTATTTCGCCCGGTCCCGCATCTAACTTATTAAGTCTTGCTTCCTTTGACGCGCTAATTAATATGCAGGAATGTTCCATTCATTACTTCGTCAACTATAACTGAAACAGAGTAACCCTCCCCTCTCCGTGAAAGAGATTGGTTCCTCGACACCTAAAATGATTGCTGACGCCGAACAAGCTTTTTTAGCTCACCTGAGCGAAGCTCAAGTGAGCAATTGTCATAGCCCGTCGTCCGTCCGTCCGTCGTCGTCGTCGTCGTCGTCGTCGTCCGTCCGGCGTAAACTTTTAACATTTTCAACATCTCCTCTGCAACAGCTACACAGAATTTCACGAAACTTCACAGGAAGCAAGTACTCAATGCCCTCTACCAAGTTTGTGTTTTTCGAGCCGATCTTAAATCCAAGATGGCCGCCACAGGCTCTGATTGGCTGACACATTTTCGACTTCTCCTCTGAAACCACTGCGCAGAATTTCATGAAACTTCACAGGAAGCAAGAACTCAATGCCCTCTACCAAGTTTGTGTTTTTCGAGATGATTGGAAATCCAAGATGGCCGCCACAGGCTCTGATTGGCTGACTCATTTTCGACTTCTCTTCTGAAACCGCATCACAGAATTTCATGAAACTTCACAGGAAGCAAGTACTCAATGCCCTATACCAAGTTTGTGTTTTTTGAGCCGATCGGAAATCCAAGATGGCCGCCACAGGCTCTGATTGGCTGACACATTTTCGACTTCTCCTCTGAAACCGCTGCACAGAATTTCACGAAACTTCACAGGAAGCAAGTACTGAATGCCCTCTACCAAGTTTGTGTTTTTCGAGCCAATCGGAAATCCAAGATGGCCGCCACAGGCTCTGATTGGCTGATACATTTTTGACTTTTCCTCTGAACCCGCTGCACAGAATGTCACAAAACTTCACAGGAAGCAAGTACTCAATGCCCTCTACCAATTTTGTGTTTTTCGAGATGATTGGAAATCCAAGATGGCCACCACAGGCTCTGATTGGCTGACACATTTTCGACTTCTCCTCTGAAACCGCTGCACAGAATCTCTCAAAACTTCACATGCAGGAAGCAAGAACTCAATGCCCTCTACTAAGTTTGTGTTTTTCGAGCCGCTCGGAAATCCAAGATGGCCGCCACAGGCTCTGATTGGCTGACACATTTTTGACTTCTCTTCTGAAACCGCTGCACAGAATCTCTCGAAACTTCACAGGATGCAAGAACTCAATGCCTTCTACCAAGTTTGTGTTTTTCGCGCCGATCTGAAATCCAAGATGGCTGCCACAGGCTCTGATTGGCTTACACATTTTGGACTTCTCCTGAAAAGGCTGAACAGAATTTCTGGAAACTTCACAGGAAGCAAGTACTCAATGCCCTCTACAAGTTTGTGTTTTTCGAGTTGATGGGAAATCCCAGATGGCCGCCACAGGCCCTGATTAACTTCACAGGAGGTAAGTACACATTGTCCTTCTCAAAACTTCACTAAAAGCTATTTCCTTCAGGTCTTATGATTAACAACATACATACAGTCTCCTCAGGTGAGCGATGTGGCCCCCTTGGGCCTCTTGTTTAAGTTAATACTTGTACATAAACACGTCGAGCTAATAATAAACGTAAGATAAAAATAGAAGAATGTGGCCGGATCATTGGCGGGTAGGGCCAAAACAGTACGGGTCTTTACTAGCTGTACTAATTCAATCCCCCTTTTCTTTTGGACCGAAACTACAATTCATCATAAACGAATTTTTACGGGAGAGGTCATAACTGTTAACCGTTTTAGAAAATCCAACGTTAGAAAAGAATTAGAGAAAAATTCTTCGTTCATTATTATACCGTATCATTTTTATTTTCTAAAACTGAAAAAAAAATATCTTTCTCAAAGGAGTGGGTGCGGTAACTTGCTATTTTGGCCCTATTTTCAAATTTGAACATATATCCATAATATTGTAGTTTATAAAAGGTCAAATGTATGGCGAATCCAAATCAGGAAAGCCTGTTTTGATTTCGCAGTCCAATACTGAATAATGCGTCGCCCAAAACGTCTAAAAACATTGAAATCATGCAAATACCAATAATTGAGCGAAATTTCGATAGAAATTTATAAAATCAAGTAGTGCTCCAGGTCTTGCACGTGAATATTTTTGTTTGAGTCGATGAATTTCTGATCAGCCTTTTAATTTGCATAATAAATTCCGTGGGCGAGGCCTGGATAATAGATGAATTTTGAAGATTTGTGTGTAAAAAACGATGATTTTCCTTTGTTTTTCAACATTCAGGGCAAATGACGTCAGAACATGACGTCATACATCACGCACGAGACGTTACGAGGGCTCAAAATTATGACGTCGTATTTTCTCAAACATTGAACATTGCAAAAAGTGATAATTCATAATTTGTTTATCAAAAGCAGTTTTCGTCGAAATTATAGAGCCGATATGAGGGGTTAGCGCACTTAGTCCTTAATCCTTGCAAGGAGTAAACATTTTTATTTTCAAGAGGTGAAAATTACAACTACCCCCACTACTTCCGTACATGCGTACACTTTAAGATTTACATTTATTTACTAAACTTCGCCCATTTCTAGGAAATGAGGCATTCCTATACAGATTCTTTTTCAGGTTTTAGATTGGAAATGAAAGAAGAATTTTGGCGTGTTAAACATGATCAAAGACGTACAAATTTAATGAAAATATATAGCACTTGAAAAAGCATTTTAATCTTTTTAGAAATTGAACGCAATACACTGCCGGTATATAATCTCTCTCTCTCTCTCTCTCTCTCTCTCTCTCTCTCTCTCTCTCTCTCTCTCATACGACTGTCTTCATGATCTGCTAGTCCAGGGTGTATATATTCATGGCAGGTAATCGGGTAAACTCCACTTCTGTATTAAACGAGAAATCCTGATAACACTAAAGAACTAAAGAATGAAAAATGCAAGTTCGAGGACTGCCATCTTTTTAGCTCACCTGAGCGAAGCTCAAGTGAGCTATTGTCATAGCGCGCCGTCCGTCCGTCGTCGTCCGTCCGGCGTAAACTTTTAACATTTTCGACATCTCCTCTGCAACCGCTGCACAGAATTTCACGAAACTTCACAGGAAGCAAGTACTCAATGCCCTCTACCAAGTTTGTGTTTTTGAGCCGATCTGATATCCAAGATGGCCACCACAGGCTCTGATTGGCTGACACATTTTCGACTTCTCCTCTGAAACCGCTATACAGAATATCTCGAAACTTCACAGGAAGCAAGAACTCAGTGCCCTCTACCAAGTTTGTGTTTTTCGAGCCGATCGGAAATCCAAGATGGCCGCCACAAGCTCTGATTGGCTGCCACATTTTCGACTTCTCCTCTGAAACCTCTGCACATAACATCATGAAACTTCACAGGAAGCAAGCACTCAATGCCCTCTACCAAGTTTGTGTTTTTTTAGCCGATCCGAAATCCAAGATGGCCGCCACAGGCTCTGATTGGCTGACACATTTTCGACTTCTCCTCTGAAACCGCTGCACAGAATTTCATGAAACTACACAGGAAGCAAGTACTCAATGCCCTCTACCAAGTTTGTGTTTTTCGAGCCGATCGGAAATCCAAGATGGCCACCACAGGCTCTGATTGGTTGACACATTTTCGACTTCTCCTCTGAAACCGTTACACAGAATTTCTGGAAACTTCACAGGAAGCAAATACTCAATACCCTCTACTAAGTTTGTGTTTTTCGAGCAGATGGGAAATCCAAGATGGCTGCCACAAGCTCTGATTGGCTTACATATTTTCGACTGCTCCTCTGAAACCGCTGCACAGAATATCTCGAAACTTCACAGGATGCAAGAACTCAATGCTCTCTACCAAGTTTGTGTTTTTCGAGCCGCTTTGAAATCCAAGATGACTGCCACAGACTCTGATTGGCTGACACATTTTCGACTTCTCCTCTGAAATCACTGCACAGAATTTCATGAAACTTCACAGGAAGCAAGCACTCAATGCCCTCTACCAAATTTGTGTTTTTCGAGCCGATCGGAAATCCAAGATGGCCGCCACAGGCCCTGATTGGCTGACACATTTTCGACTTCTCTTCTGAAACCGCTGCATAGAATTTCACGAAACTTCACAGGAAGCAAGTACTCACTGCCCTCCAACAAGTTTAAGTTTTTTGGAGCCGATCGGTAAATCCAAGATGACAGCTGCAGGCTCTGATTGGCTGACACATTTTCGACTTCCTCTCTGAAAACGCTTCACAGAATTTCTTGAAACTTCACAGCAAGCAAGTACTCATTGCCCTCTTAGTCTACCAAGTTTGTGTTTTTCGATCGGAAACCCAAGATGTCCTCCATAGGCTCTAATTGGATGACACATTTTTGACTTATCCTCTTAAACTACTGCACAGAATGTCACCAAACTTTACAGGAAGTAAGTACACATTGTCCTTCTCAAAGCTTCACTGAAAGTGATTTTCTTCAGTTCTTATACTGACTTTGATTGA
This sequence comes from Pinctada imbricata, assembly GCA_033119305.1. NCBI lineage: Eukaryota > Metazoa > Mollusca > Bivalvia > Pterioida > Pteriidae > Pinctada > Pinctada imbricata. Next base: position 46,128,729 of record VSWD01000010.1, read on the forward strand.
AAACATACATACAGTCTCCTCAGGTGAGCGATGTAGCCCCCTTGGGCCTCTTGTTTTAAATTCTAATGACATTTATGGATTTGCATTTCAGTATTATTGTATACAAAATGTATTTGCATAAACTTGTCTACGACGGAAATGACAAATATGGATAATGACCATATCCCTGTATACAGCACAAAATCGATAATTCAGAAAATCAGAAACCGAAGGCATACAAAATCAGGACAAAACAGGAACCAAAGCAAACAAACAAAAACCTCCACGACATGAAAAGAAGCGAACTCCCGATATGGGAGTGGGACCAGGTGCCCAGGAAGAGTAAGCATCTCCTGCTTGCATGCAACACCCGCCGCTTCAATTCGGTAGAACTGTCACATCCGGTTACTTCCATTTCGGAAGACATAGAGTACAATCTTTGGTTGGATGGTTCAAATGGTCTATGACAGAATACCATCCACCATTCTGGAGAGTGGGACATCATAGTGTATGACGAGTTCCCCATATCGACCGTAGAACTTCCTCAGTGACGATGTTAGTCGGTCACAAACATATCCCTGCCTGAGAAGCTTATCTTCAAGACGCCTAGCGCTCAGAACAAAATCCATATATTTGGTACTTGCTCTGGCATAGCGCATTAATTGAGATATGAATACGCCATAAGCTGGAGATGAAGGGATGTTGCTACTCAGAAAAGGAAAGTTTGTAATGCTGAAATTGAAGTCGTCACGTTTGTCATAGAGTGAGGTGTTCATGTGACCATCAGTGTCGTAGGACGACATTATGTCCAAATAGGATGCTGAATTATTTGTGTCAGTAGTTTCTTTGAATTCAAGCTCTGAAGGATAGATACTGCTCAGGTAATCCGCGAATTTTGTATTATTGATGGACAACACATCGTCTTTGTATCTGTAAGTGAAGTTGAAGTCAGAAACTAAGTATCTTTTCCCTTCAGAGACCAAAGATTGAATGAATTCAGCTTCGTACGAAAAGGAAAATGTCGGCAAGGAGCGGGGCACAATTGGTCCCCATTGGAATTCCGACAATTTGCTGGAATACCTTTCCTCCAAACACCACAAAAATGTTGTCGATCAAAAAGTTTAACATCTGAATAATATCTGTTTCAGTGTACTTATTTTCGGAATCGGACTTTTCTTTTACAAACTAGGTTTTGTCATAGTTCACAACAATAAATTTGTATTTGCGATTACCGTTCTTACTTGTAAACGCATTACTTATAATTTTTGCGAGTCTTTCTTTCAATTTAGAATGTGGAATTGTAGTGTAAAGTGTCGAAAAATCAAAGGCTTTGATCGAATGAAAAATCAAAGGCTTTGATCGAATGAACTTTACTAAAATGAGTGGATTTCAGATGTTCTAAAAGTTCCTTCGAATTCTTTAAAATCCACATCTGGTTGATACCACTGCGAGAATATACTGTCGAACAATATTTCTGAAGCCCAGATTTGATTTCAGATAAAACTTTGGTGAGTAAGATCGATACAGATTTGGTAGAACATTTTGAGGAACCAGCGATGAAACGTTGTTTGTACGGATTCTTATGCATTTTAGGTATGCAGTATAAGTATGGTAAATCTAAATCTAAATTGTTAGTTTGGAAGCCAAAGGAAGCAAGAGCTGATTTGTGGTTATCTATTATTTCAGAGGCAGAAAGGTTTGTTGGGGTGTAAGTGGGATTTCCAGGTGTCGAATTTAAACCCAACTCTTTAACTAGACTGTCGAAATAGTACTTTTTGCAAGTAAATGTGTAATTATTTGAGGCTTTGTCCGCTGGTGTGATGACATAATGTTCTTGGAGGTAGGTAAGCTCTGTGATAACATCAGGGTCTTTAAATATAGACTCGAATCTGGTGTTCACAGTTGATTTTAATCGGTAAATTCTAGATAAAAGTAACCCTCTGATGGATTTTATCCATTCGGAAAGGGTGTCGAGCTGTACATCCTCTTTCTTTGCCCAACGTCTTGCATATTCCTCACAAGAGTCCATGATAATTTTGAAATTTTGGTTCCATGTAAAGGACTTACTTTCTCTGTATTTGGGACCCTTTTTTAACAATTCTCTCAACTTGTTGTTCTTGACTATACTAAGGTCACCAGTAATAACGTGTCCACAAGGAGAGTAGTTAAAATCCGATGAAGAACATTCGCAAAGAAGTGGATGTAGTGAGGGATTACTTAAATCAATACACTGCAAGAATCGTTTGTTATTGTAAATTTTAGATGCAACTGTTGGTGTGTAGCTATAGGAAATACAAGGAGTTTCTTGTCTTTTGAAATATGGTGGGATTTTTTCTGTGACAGCTTTGTGATTCAAAATTTGACCAAGATTCAATTTATCAATACCTTTGTTTGCAAATCTTACTTTAATGAAAGGACGGTTTGTTTTCTCCTCTGATTTATCTGATCTAACTGCTTGAAATAAACGAAAAGTAGAAATGTCCAAGATGACTCCTTGTAGTCTGTATTCTGGGGAACGTGTATCGGTATAAGTGAGGTCCTTCGTATATTCGTAGATTTCGTGAAACTTCCGTAAAGGAACAGATAGTATAATTTGGTACGAATATAATGCAGGCCTAGGGGCTCATTCAAAAATGGAACCAAGTCATCGAAGGAGAAACTATGTATCTCAGGCCGATTATATTTACGAATGCCATGACTTCGAGGTCTTCTTTGTGGTCTGTTGAATAAGCTAGTCGCATTTACCGATTGACAATCGGGACTTGTTTAAAAGTTTCCTAAGCTGCTTATATTATCGTTGCACCCATAGGGCGCTGCAGTGTTAAGATTTGATGTTTGATGACATACATAATAAATGATACATATACTGATATTTAAGCTATTCGCTTTCAGTACATGTACCTTCAGTGCTTTGATTAGCTTTGATTAGATCTACTGGTCTCAGACCAGTCGAGCTTATGCGATCACCCTTCGTCCGGCGTCCGTCCGTCTGTCCGTCTGTCTGTCTGTCTGTCTGTCTGTCTGTCCGTCTGTCCGTAAACAATTCTTGTCCGGACGACTCCTCTGAAACTGTTAGAGATAGAAAGTTAATTCTTTTTGTATTTTACTTCGTCCATGGTCTATTTGTGCACCTGACATTTAGTTTCAGTCCCTGACTCCCAGGGTCTTTGAAAATGGGCGTGGTCATTATGTCTCCCCCCAACGGGGAGGAGACATATTGGTTTTACCTTCGTCGTCCGTCTGTCTGTCCGTCTGTCCGTCTGTCACACATTGTGTCCGGGCTATATATCCTGAACCGTTTGCCCGATCACTTTCATATTTTAGTATGTCGTTGCTTATGACCCGAAGGTTTTGCATCACCTTGCCCCAAGGTCATGTGACCAAGGTCAAGGTCATGTAGTACAATTTTAATGAAATTGTACATGCATTCCTGTTCGTGCTATATCTTTTGAACCGTTTGCACGATCGCTTTATATTTTAGTATGTAGTTGCTTATGACCCGAAGGTTTCACATCACGCTGACTCAAGATCATGTGACCAAGGTCAAGGTCAATTAGTATACATGTATTTCAAATGAAATTGTATTTGTTATGTGTATTATGTCCAGGCTTAATCTTTTGAACTGTAATCGGATCATTTGATATTTTAGTATGATGGTGCTGATGACCCAAAGGTTTCACACCACCTTGATGCAAGGTCATATTACTAAGGTCAAGGTCAAATATTACATTTTTTAATGAAATTGTAAATACTATTGAGTCTGGACTATATCTGTGGAATCGTATACTGGATCGCTCTGATACTTTAGAATGCTGTTGCTCAGGATTGGAAGGTTTCTTATCATCTTGACCCAAGCTAGTGCCCAAGGTCAAGATCATTTAGTTCTTTTTAATGAAATTGTACGTACTAATCTTGTCTGGGCTATATCTGCTGAACCCTTCTTACAATTGTTTTCATATTTTAATACGTTGTTTCTCAGGACTAAATGTTTCTTATCACATTGTCCCAAGGTCACATGATTAAGGTCACTTCTTACTTTGGTACTGAAATTGTATATGCTAATCATGTCCAGGCTGAAGTTGTTATGCTTATCATGTTTAGGCTTTATATTTTGAATCGTGTATCCAATCACTAATTCAGTTTTTTGTTGCGCATGATCCATACAATGTATTTTTCAGATCACCTATATCCAAGGTCATGTGACCAAAGTCATTTCACTAAATATGAAATTGTATATGCTAATCATGTTTGGGCTTTACCTCAAACAATACAATGAATCACTTTCATGTTTGAGTATGATGTTGCCCATGACTCAAAGGTTTCACATCATCTTGGCCCAAGGCCAAGTAACTTAGAGGGAGGAGGGAGACATCTGTTTTTTTCTGAAAAACATTTGCTTTAATTAAATTTTATGTGATTTTGTCCGGACAGCTCTTCTGACACTATAAATGATAGAGACATAATTCTTTCTGCAATATGATGGGTCTGTAGTCTAGTTGTGCACCTGATATTTTGTTTGAGCCAATAACCCCCAGGGTCTTAGAAAAGGGTGTGGCCATTTTCTTTTATATTATTCCATATAATCTTATGCTTATAGCTCTGACACTATAAATGATGGAGACTAAATTCTTTATGCAATATGATGGGTCTGTAATCTCGTTGTGCACCTGATATTTTGTTTTAGTCTATGACCCCAAGGGTCTTAGAAAATGGGTGTGGTTGTTTTCTCTCTATTAAACAACATGTGATCTCATGAAAGCTAACTTCCCAGAATTTATGGATAATAATTAATTGATTTATTTCACAATATTATCGGTTTGCAGTTTAGATGTCATTACAGTATTTTACTTGAGTCCCTTTTCCCTAGGATTATGGAAAATGGGTATATGGCTATTTTCTCTTACCCTATTAGTCTGGGATGTATCACTTGGTTGGGTGCACCCCCCCCCCCTTGATCCTCCAAAACCGGCCTAACTTTGTAGCATTTTTTGCGCTCTTTCAGATAAAAAATTGTCTCATGGAAATTTCCATTGCAAAAGTGGTGTTTTTTGGGAAAAACATGTTTTTTTCAGTAAAAAATTACTGAAAATAGGGAAAAAATTATAACTTTTATATGGTTGTTGTTTTTAAAAATTGAAAAGTGTAAATATATAGTATTTTTATGCTCTTTCAGATGAAATAAGTTGCAAGTTCCAATTCCTAATTTTACTGTGTGTTTTGGGGTATAAAAGTCAAATTTTTGCCAAAATTCACAGAAATTTGAGGAAATTTTAATTTATTTCTGCTTCTCAGCTCCTCAATATTGCATATGATCGTTAAATGATGATTTAAAAAACATCTTTAAAGTCTCCTTTTTCTAATGACATATATTTTATATTCTTATTTTTTTGCAATATCCTCGAAATTAATTATTTTATACAGAAACCTGTATTTTCAATCAGAAATCTCAGATTTCTGTATATTTATTTAAAGAACCCTTATTTGTTATGAAAGCAATGATTGAAAGCTATTTTATAGTGTAACTTTTCACATTCTATCAGATTATATATGTTTTACTATATTTCATTCATAATCAACGTGTTTTTGGGGAAAAACTTATTTTTTCATTTAAAAATAGCTTATTTCTGGAGAATATTTATTGAATCTATAGAAGTTCTTGAAATGATAGCAGGAATGTATTTTGAACTGTATTTATTTAGGTTCACTCATAAATTACATGTATGAAACATAAAAGGTTCATTTTCTACTTAATTTTGGGGCAAAATGCATAATTTTTGTCTAAAAATTACAGATTTCTGGAAAAATTTTATTAATTCATTTTCTTTGATAAAACTATACATTTAAAGCTATTAGCATTATAGAAAGTAATCATCTTGTCATATGATTGTGAAATTAAATGTAATAATTAATTAAAACCATCATTTTTGGGTAAAATATGCATTTTTTATGCAAAAACCACTTATTTTGAGAAAATAAGTACTAGCTCTTTTAATTTGCCTAAATTGATATGTTTTAGCTTTGATATTATGCTTTTTCTTATTATAAATGGATAGAAATGTTATTTGATAACTGAAATTTAATTTATATCTTAATATAAAATAGCTAGTACTTATTTTCTCAAAATAAATGGTTTTTGTATAAAAAATACATATTTTATCCAAAAATGTTGGTTTTAATGAATAATTACATTACAGGTCACAATCATCTAACAAGATGATTACTTTCTATATGAAAAAAAACTTTAGATCTATAGTTTTAGCAAAGATGATGAATTGATAGAATTTTCCCAGAAATCTGTTATTTTTAGACAAAAAGCAGGAAATTTGCCCCAAAATTAAGTAGAAAATATACCTTTTATGTTTCAAACATGTCATTCATGAGTCAACCTAAATAATTACAGTTGAAAATACATTCCTGCTTTCATTTCAAGACATTCTTTTGATTCAATAAATATTCTCCAGAAATCAGCGATTTTTGAATGAAAAATACGTTTTTCCCCCAAACACTTTAATTTTGAATGAAATATCAGAAAAACATGCATAATCTTAAAAGTTACATTAGAAAATAGATTTCAATCATTGCTTGCATAATTAGAGAGGGTTCTTTATGTTAATATACAGAAATCGAAGGTTTCTAATAGAAAATACAGTTTTCTGTATCAAACTCAATTTCGAAGATTTCGAAATAAAAAAAAAAAAATAAATAAGAATATAAAATATATGTCATTTGAAAGAGGAAACTTCAAAGATGTTTTTTAAATCATCATTGGACGATCATATGCAATATTGAGGAACTGAGTAGCAGGAATAACTTAAACTTTTCTCGAATTTCTGTGAAATTTTGCAAAAATTCGACTTTTTTATCCCAAAACACACAAAAAAATAGAAATGGTAAATTGAAACTTAATTCATATGAAAGAACACCAAAATACTACATATTCACACTTTTCAATTTTTTAATTTTAAATCATCAAATATAAAAGTTATAAATTTTTTCCTATTTTCATTGATTTTCGACTAAAAAACAAGGTTTTCCCCCCAAAAAACTGTCTTAGCTACCCATTATTCGTTGCTATCATACATTTTCAAATACATTTTGTGTAATAGAGATGTCCATCTATCAGAATATATGGGTCTCGTTTATTCACCTCGGATGGTACCAATGACCCAAAATTTGGGGGTCTGGCTCACGGACTAATATGGATACATTTCAGTGTGAAACAGACCAAGTATGAGTTTGGTCTCCATTGACCTATTTTACAAGAGTTATGGCCCTTTGGACCAAGCAAATTTCTTGAAATTTTCAGTCTTCCGGACTTTTCTTGGCTGTTATTATAGATAATGAACTGATTTTTAGTATGTGAATACATAATAATGTGATACAGATCAAGTTCGAATTTAATTCCGATTGACTTATTTTCACAAGAGTTATGGCCCTTGCACTTAGCAAATATGAAAAGTCTGTTTTCCGAACCTTTCTTCAGTTCTATTGCAGATTAATGAACTGAATAGTTCAAGAGTTATGGCCCTTGGACAAATTTAATGAAATTTTCTCTTGGCTGTTGCAGATAATAAACTCGTGAAAAGAGATTCAGGACATAAATTTACGCCGCCGGTAGGGGACTTTTATCGCTCAGCGATCATTACATTTTTAGCTCACCTGAGCCAAGATCAAGTGAGCTATTGTGAGCTAAACAAGAGGTGACGGCCAGGGAACAGGAAAGGAAACCAACTTATGCTGAAGTTCTTAAATCGCGTAACGAAAAGAATGCCTCGCGATATCTACGAAATTCAGAAACTCTTCAAGACAAGGAAATGGAATCCAAACAGGACGCGACATTGATAATAGGAAGCTCGGATTAATCCAAGGGGACTTCAATCTTCAGTACAAGTTAGAACAAGACGGGGAGCGTGGGTATCAAGGATAAGAAAAGAATTAGGGAACAGGAGGGTGGAGCATTACGGAAATATTATAATATAGGCGGGCGGAAATGACGTGGATATCGACAGAGAGATCGAAGCCATCAAGAACGATTTTGTTGAAATAATTAAGGACATTCATGCGAGATCGCCAAAAACCGAAATCTACATCGCGGAGGTTTTACCGAGAAGGAGATGCGACGTGTCAGAGATAAATGCGATACTCCAGCATGTCTGCAAAACATACGGAGCGAAATTAGTGGAAACAACGAAAGCCATAAAAGAAGTAAGTAAATGCGGTACAGTTCTGGGAAGACCGAGTACATTTGTCCGACAGAGGAACCCGCGACCTTCTCTTCGTCTACAATGAGTACTTGAATATTTTAAAGAGCGATGAAAAACGACGGACAAATCATTGCTACAACTGTGGAGAAAGGGGTCATGTAGCAAAAAACTGCAGACATTACGGAAAAATCCAATGCTGGGAATGTGGACAAACAGGACATAAAATGAGACATTGCAGAAACTACTAGGAAGTGGGCAAGGATCGGGACAAAATTCGTAATTCTGAATCTAAATTATACACATTTGTTTAACAAATTTGATCCATTATATATAGTCTGTAATGAATGCAACATGACAGTGTGCTCTTGTTCAGACTTTTAAAACTGTACTAAGATCTTTTTATCAAACTCAAATATTCATAGGTCATGTAGGTCGGCCCCCGTTTACTGTTCTAACCATCATCAAAAACAGGAGAAACTTAAAAAGAAAGCTTTTAATGAATATGATCCATTTGAACTAAACGGAATGTGTATAGAAAAGATATTTATTAATGAAGAAAATAATGCTAAAAATGGAAAATCGAAAGAAATCGATTCACAATTTGGGTTTAAACGGAAAGGTCTCCATATCGGAAATATTAATGTATGTCACTTAAACACTAAAATCGATGAAATCAGGTTAATGTTATCTAACCCTTAATCCATAGATATTTTAGGTATCTGTGAAACATTTTTGAATGACAAAATTTCTAACAATATCTTGAACATAAAAGGATTTAATATGGAAAGACATGATCGTAAAGATAATAAAAAAGGCGGCGGTATTCTCATTCATCTATCTAATGAATTAACATATAAGAGGAGATACGATCTAGAATTAGAAGACATTGAATCAATTTGGGTTGAAGTGAAATTTAAAAACTCAAAACCAATTTTGGTATGTTCAGCGTACAGACCTCCATCGTCTATAAGAGAATGGATTGATACATTTTCAGATGAATTAAAAAGAGCATTTTCTACAAATGACGCTGAAATTATTATAATGGGATATTTTAATATTGATTATCTCAAGGAACCCCCGTTACATTGGACTAGTGAACTCGAACAATATGATTTAAAGCAAATAATAACGAGTCCCACAAGGAAAACAAGTTCAACCTCAACATTAATAGATCATATTTACTCCAATAAACCAGATTATCTTTGTGAAAATAATGTCCCAAACATCGCCATTTCAGATCACTTTCCCGTATGTGCAACGCGTAAAATACCACATAATTCCCGTCGGCAAAAACCATTAGAAATAAAATACAGAGACTTTAAAAATTTGGATGAAAACTGCTTCTTGCATGATCTTGCTACGTCTGAAATGTGGAAAGTAGAACATATGGACAACCCAAACGAGGCTTTACAAGAATTCTACACACATTTTCTAGAGACCCTAAACAAACACGCTAAAATAAAAACAAAGCGAGTAAGACAACAATTTAAACCTGTTTGGTTAAACCAAGAAATCAATGAGGCAAGACATAAAAGAGATAGATACAAAAAGACAAAGACGATTTTAATTATAAATTATGGAGAAATAAAGTCACCGCATTAATCAAAGAAGCAAAATCAGATTTCTATCAATCCGCAATTCAAAACCATAAAACATCGGGTGATATATAGCGACATATCAAAGAAGTGAATCCTATGCCCATTTCAACTATACCAAATATAATATACGACAATGGAAAAATTTTAGAAAATCCCGTAGATATAGCAAACGCATTTAATGACTTTTATATCAATATATGTCAAACTCGTTGTATTATAAATCGAAACAATAAAGATACAATAGAAATGCTGGAAAATTATACAAAAACTAAATCAAAAGAGTTTGATAAATTCGAACTCTTATAGATAAGTGAATCAGAAGTTTTCAAGCTCTTAAATCGGTTAAATCCATCAAAATCAGCTAGCTTTGACAATATTGGACCAAGGATTCTAAAATTAGCAGCACCGATAATAAGCAGGCAAATAGCACATATCATTAATGTAAGCATTGAAAATAATATCTTTCCCGATGATCTAAAAATAGCTAAAATCACCCCAATTTACAAAAATGGCGATATAAAGTCTCAAACTGACAACTATCGGCCAATATCGGTTCTTCCGACTATCTCAAAAATATTTGAACAACATATTGCGATTCAACTAAATGATTTTCTTAGGCAATTCGATTTACTTAGTCCATATCAATCTGGTTTCCGTAAATTTCACTCGTGCCAATCTGCACTTATACAGCTTACCGAAGAATGGTTAAGTAATATGGATGATGGTGACCTTACTGGTGTAACATTTCTTGATTTCCGTAAAGCCTTTGATCTTGTTGACCATGAAATTCTTATTGATAAGCTTAAATGTTATAACTTTGATCATAACACCCTTAGTTGGTTCAAATCTTACTTAGAAAATCGTCAACAAAGTGTACATAGTCTGAAATAAATCGCATTAAATCAGGAGTACCACAAGGGTCTGTTTTAGGGCCTGTTTTATTTTTGATATACATAAACGATCTCCCATTACATGTTAAATATACTCAAATTGCACTGATTGCAGATGATACAAGTATTCATCAGTCCTCAAAATCACTTAAAACAATTGAAGATCAAATACGACCCAGAAATGATAAATAAATGGTGTGAGGAAAACAAAATGATGATAAATGAAAACAAAACAAACTGTATGCTTCTTGGCACCAATCAAAGACTTTTAAAGCTTCCAAACTCTATGCTTAACCTTGCAATTAATTCAGTTAGTCTTACAAATGTCAAAACTCATAAATTGCTAGGAGCAGAAATTGATCAACACCTTGACTACGATAATCATATAAATAAACTTTGCAAAAACATAGCATCCAAACTTTCTCTTCTTAAAAGAATAAAGCATTACTTAACACTTCACTATCGTAAAATATTTTATAATGGATACATTCTCCCATTGATAGACTACTGCATTGTAATTTGGAGCAATACAACTAATCACAATCTTCTGAGAATACACAAACTTCAAATGCACCATCAGATGCCCCCCTCTCAGCCACTAGTCGAAGAACTGAATTGGTTGAATATCTTTGAAAAAGTTGAATATCAAAAAAGTATTCTCTTATATAAAATCAAAAACCTACCATGTCCTACTTATCTTAACGAATTGTTTCCGCAACCGAGACCATCAACATATTCTTTGCGATCCAAAACATGTGATAATTTTGATATGCCCAGGCCTCATATTGAAAAATATAAACGCAGTTTTCAGTACTCGGGTGCTCGACTTTGGAATAACTTACCTACAGAAATAAGGACTTCTTATAATATAAATGGGTTCAAAAACTCAATGATTAAATACATTCATTCAAATAGGGGAACTGATTGATTATAATATACAAATGATCGAACTTTATATGGACTCTATGCTTTATATGGACTTTATAATTTATGTACATATCTTTATATATATTTTCTGTGAATACGTTAACGAGGGCCACATGGGAGAATAGCGAAAATGCTAAATGTGCCACCCTCTTAAAATAAAGTATTATTATTATTGTCATAGCGCGTAGTCCGTCCGGCATAAACTTTTAACATTTTCGCCATCTCCTCTGCAACTGCTGCACAGAATTTCACGAAACCTTACAGGAAGCAAGTACTCAAGGTACTCTAGCAAGTTTGTGTTTTTCTTGACGATCGGTCAACAAATATGGCCGCCGAGGGCTCTGATTGTCTGACACATTTTTGACATCTCTGCAACTGCTGCACGGAATTTCATAAAACCTTACTGGAAGCAAGTACTCAAGGTCCTCTACCAAGTTCGTGTTTTTTTGTGCCGATCGGTCAACAAATATGGCCGCCAAGGACTCTGATTGGCTGATGTATTTTGGACTTCTCCTTTGCAACCGCTGCACAGAATTTGACAGAACCTTACAGGAAGCAAGTACTCAAGGTCCTCTACTCATTTTGTGTGTTTTAGGCCGATCGGTCTACAAATATGGCCGCTGAGGGCTCCGATTTGCTGACACATTTTCGACATCTCCTCTGCAACCGCTGCACGGAATTTCATAAAACCTTACAGGAAGCAAGTACTCAAGGTCCTGTACCAAGTTTGTGTTTTTCGTGCCGATCGGTCTACAAAAATGGTCGCCGAGGGCTCTGATTGGCCGACGCATTTTCAACTTCTCTGCAACCGCTGCGCAGAATTTCAGGAAACTCTACAGGAAGCAAGTTCTAAAGGCTGACGCATTTTCAACTTCTCCACTGCAATGGCTGAAGTGTTTCGCAAAAGCTTACAGGAAGCAAGTTATCATGATCCTCTACAAATTTTTTTGGGTTTGTTTTTTGGTTGATTGGCTTACAGGGCTTACACCGAATTGTCCACTATCAACCTTTTGTTTGCAACTCAGGTGAGCGATGTGGCCCCCTTGTTTCTTTTATTGAAAATGCTGTCCTTATCACAACGGGGTGTGTAATGCATTGAGCATTATCTCTCCAGAAATGATCTCCACGAGTCAAGGATGTACCCTATTAATGATTATGGGGTAAAAATATCAAGATGATAGTTTTCTGAGTTGTACCATAAACTAGAAATTCATGTAAATGTTCTGAAGGTAGGGGACTGCCTTAAGAACTAGTAGTGTAGCAAGACATTATACATTGTCAAAAAAAGGTCAAAAATTATAATAAAGGTCTTGTCGAAAGAAATACATACAAGAAACAAGAGAGTCCTATCACCAACAAAAATTATGCCCAATACTAAAAAAAAAGTAGGTCTAAGTCCAAGGTTGAGGTCACTAGATCAAAAAGGAGCTGATAAGTCATAAAATCTGCCCTGAAAAAGTGGAATTTTCAAAATGGGAATTTAAACAAAAATCTTTCACAAAATTGAGGCCAGTTCTTGGTTTCATCATAATCAGCAGTTGGATGAGATTTATCGTGCATACTTTTCCTAAATTCGGGGACAAAATGTCTTTTTTTCTATAGAAATCAGTGGAAAAGTTTTTTAAAACATTGCCCCCAGCTACAGTATGCCACTTTTACAGAAGGTGTTTATCACTGATATTCATCTTTTGACAAAATGTGGTTCTGTAGCTAGGGGGGGGGGGGATGATGCCCCAGAGACGAAAAACTGAAAAAGGGAGGGGGGGGGCTTTTTATGAATCTGTATTTTAGGCCATAATATAACCAAGTTTCATTTTTTACCTTTAAAAGTCATTCATTTATTTATTCTAAACATGTTACCACGAAGTGCACAAGATTTTGGAATGAAATAAACAAGAGCGTGCTGTTTACCGGTATTTCTACACAGTGTGTATCGCAGTAAAATGCCTACTTTGTAGCCAGTGGTGTCCAATGTCATTTTTTTTCAACAGTAGGCCAAAGTTTATGGTAAATAGGTAGAAAACTAGGTCTTGTTGAGAGATTTGAAAGTCCTATCAACAACCATTAAAAAATTTAAATCAAATTTTTCAAAAGTAGGTCATAGATCAAGGTCACAAGGTCAAAAATTTTGGTATGTTCGCAATAGTCTCGTCATTAGGTATACATGTGTGAAATACCAACTTCCTATCACTAATAGCCAATGAGTTCTGGCCTGTGACAGACGGACATGCAGACGCTAGACAGTGATCCCCAAGTGTCGCTGTGCTTTGTAGGTGACACAAAAGTTACATTGTAGCAAAGGGATGGATGTGTCCTGACCCCTGTACATGTTTTTCAAGGTCATGGTAACTCGAAGTCAAAAATATGCTTCAAATATAGGTTTCAAATGACAAGTCTAGAACCTATTCCATCTCTATTGGATAATATCTTGTCACCTGTTGGTATAGGGTTAATAGGTCAAGGTCACAGTTTGGAAACATACTCTAAGAATAGACATTATGTGTTGGTGCAACAACAAAGCCCTGCTGGTAGCCATATTTTATGTCCAGGGGCAATAGCTATTTGATCTGCATCTCCCCATGATACATCTGTATGCCAAGTTTGAGCAGATAACTTTATAGTTTTTTTTTCACAGCAAAAGAAAACAGAACAGCTAAACCTTAAAATGTTATGGTCACTGAGCGACATAAGTCCCCTACCGGCGGCATATATTTATGTCCGGCGATTCTGCCTATGAATTACTCTTCAATTAAACATGAGTTTTAATTAAACTTACTGTCTGTGCAGCTCAGTTCTGAGGTTTTATCTGCTTTATTGATTCGAAAAAGAGGTCAAGCGTGATGAAAGTTGAACTTGCTAACTATCAAAGACTAAGCTGAGTATCAAATTTTACCTCAATATCTCTATTTGTTGCAGAAAAAAGTCAGGAAAACTGACAAAACCTGAATAGTGCAAGTCATCAAGGGACATAACTCCTGGAAAATAGGTCAAGCATGACAAAAGTCAAACTTGCTCTGTAATTATCCAAGACTAAGCTGAGTATCAAATTTTACCTGAATATCTGTATTTGTTGCAGTAAAAAGTTTGGAAAACTGACAAAAACTGAATTTTGCAAGTCATCAAGGGGCATAACTCCTTGTAAAATAGGTCAAACGTGACGAAAGTCATTCTTGCTCTGTAACTATCCAAGATCAAGCTGTGTATCAAATTTCACCTGAATATCTCTATTTGTTGCAGAAAAAAGTCCAGAAAACTGACAAAATCTGAATTTTCCAAGTCATCAAGGGGCATAACTCCTCGAACCAGAAGTCTCTGATGAGACTGAAGCTCTCCTGGTTGTTTCCTTAAATTAATCTAAGTGCCACACTCATTTTCCAAGACCCCGAGATCAGGGGCTCAAACAAAATACAAGACCAGAGAATGATTAATATAATGCTAAAAGAATTATCTTTCTATCAGTTATACTCTCTGAAAATTGGTGCTCACAAGATTACGTAGAGTTATAATGGAGAAAATGACCACACCCATTTTCCAAGACCCTGGGCTCAAACAAAATACCAGGTGCATATCAAGACCACAGACTGAATATAAAGCAAACACAATTATCTTTCTATCAATTATACTTTCTTAGAATTGGTTCTCACAAGATTACATAGAGTATATAGGAGAAAATGACCACACCCATTTTCCAAGACCCTGGGGGTCAGGGTCTCAAACAATATATCAGATGCACATCTAGACAACAGACTGAGAATAAAGCATAAAGCAAAAACAATTATCTTTCTATCAATTATACTTTCTGAGAATTGGTGCTCACAAGATTACATAGAGTTATATAGGAGAAAATGACCACACCCATTTTCCAAGACCCTGGGGGTCAGGGGCTGAAAGAAAATATCAGGTTCACATATAGACCACAGACTGAGAATAAATCAAAAACAATTATCTAGTCTAGTACAACAAAATTGGTACTATAGAACATATATTTCGATACATGTGTATTGACATTTTCTATCAATTATACTTTCTGAGAATTGTGCTCACAAGATTACGTAGAGTTACAATGGAGAAAATGACCACACCCATTTTCCAAGACCCTGGGGGTCAGGGGCTCAAACAAAATATCAGGTACACAACTAGATCACAGACTGAGAATAAAGCAAAAATAATTATCTTTCTATCAGTTTTACTTACTGAGAATTGGTGCTCACAAGATTACATAGAGTTATATAGGAGAAAATGACCACACCCATTTTCCAAGACCCTAGGGGTCAGGGGGGCTCAAGCAAAATATCAGGTGCACATCTAGACCACAGACTGAGAATAAAGCAAAACAATTATCTTTCTATCAATTATACTTTCTGCGAATTTGTGCTCACAAGATTACATAGAGTTATATAGGAGAAAATGACCACACCCATTTTCCAAAACGCTGGGCGTCAGGGGCTCAAACAAAATATCAGGTGCACATCTAGACCACATACTGAGAACAAAGCAATAACAATTTTCTTTCTATCAATTATACTTTCTTAGAATTGGTGCTCACAATATTACATAGTTATATAGGAGAAAATGACCACCAATTTTCCAAGACCCTGGGGGTCAGGGGCTCAAACAAAATATCAGGTGCACATCTAGACCACAGACTGAGAATAAAGGAAAAACAAATATCTTTCTATCAATTCTGAGAATTTCTGAGAATTGGTGCTCACAAGATTACATAGAGTTATAATGGAGAAAATGACCACACCCATTTTCCAAGACCCTGGGGGTCAGGGGCTAAAACAAAATATCAGGTGCACAACTAGACCACAGGCCCATTATAATGCAAAAAGAATTTATTTTGTACTATTCACAGATTCAGAGGATTTGCGCTCACAAGAAAAGTTTAACGGACGGACAGACAGACAGACAGACAACCGGACACAGGGCGATCGCATAAACTTGACTGGTCTTAGACCAGTAGAGCTAAAAATAGGTCAAACGTGACAAAAGTTGAACTTGCTAAATTATCAAAGACTAAGCTGAGTATCAAATTTTACCTCAATATCTCTATTTGTTGCAGAAAAAAGTCTGGAAAACTGACAAAAACTGAATTGTGCATGTCATCAAGGGACATAACTCATGGGAAAATAGGTCAAGCATGACAAAAGTCGAACTTGCTCGGTAACTATCCAAGACCAAGCTGTGTATCAAATTTAATCTGAATATCTCTATTTGTTGCAGAAAAAAGTCCGGAAAACTGACAAGAACTGAATTGTCCACGTCATCAAGGGGCATAACTCCTCGAAAAATAGGTCAAAGGTAACTATCCAAGACCAAGCTGTGTATCAAATTTAAACGGACAGACAGACCGAGAGGAAACTAAGAGTCCCCTTTGGCATTTAGTCGATTTGAAAATTTCAGAACCTAGAAATGTCCTTTCCTATGAACTTTTTTTGATGATTCTTATCTATGAGATAGTACTGAACGATTCTAGCTTGGTTGCCACTCTGGCAACCTTGGGCAACTCTTTTTATCGGCGGAAATCCAAAATGGCTGCCAAATGCCTTCCATCAATAGATGAAATTAAATTCTTTCTTTAAATATTAAGTGTGGCACATCAAATCAGGGGTTTTGAGGGTCAACAAACCCATTTCCGATGTCATTTTTACAATTTGAGTTCATTCAGGACTAGAATTCAAGATGGCCGCCAAATTTCAACCTCATTATTGTACAATGTGAATATTTCAATAAAACGTTGATGTAACACATCTTATTTGTAGTTGCAATGGTCCTAGAATAGATTTATTTTGCTGTTTTGGTTGTTTTCAGTTAACACATGCTTCTGGGACAACTCTGCTTATCGTTGGAAATTCAAAATGGCCACCTAATAGTCTCCTACTACTGTGTAAAATGTAATAATTACTTGATATATCAAATCCATATCTGGTGTCATTTTGCTTATTAGTTCATTAAAGGCTAAACATAAAATGACTCCTCACTTCAATATTCCCATTTCGTTACGAATAACTGTGGAGCATCTTATCACTGACGCGTGTTTATTGCTTGCCCGAAACGTGCATGTCTGGTCCATGCTGTAAATTTATCTGCTCTAAAATGATGAATTTGAAGATGTTAAACATTATTTGTGATCCCAAAGGTGGTATAATCCACGTGTAATTTTCTTTTGTCGATATGAGCTTACACATGCACTTTTTACATAAATTGCACATTCTCAAACCGTAAAAGAAAAGAATCTTTTTTTATCATAAAGATAGAAATAAATTGCAAATATTGTGTATTTTAATAAAGGGGGATAAGAGTCGACCTGAAGCAAGAATCTACATCATAGGGCTACGGATTGTCAAAATATCATGTCAAACACTTAAGTGATTGTCCTATTTGAAAGTCTGCAAAAGGAATTCAAAGGAGCCAAGCTCTTCCAGGATTTCTGCATGATCTGTATTCTTGACATAGATCATTTTTCCTGTTACTGTTCTTTTGACTTATGCTCCTGTTCTGTTCTATATTCATTTCAAGCTTGTCACACTGACTACGTCTTACTCTTCAACCAAATACTCTGTGTTGTAACAAAACATTTGGGATGAAAACCTGTTTAAGATATATGATATAGAAACAACCTTCAAACTGTATGGAACGCTGATATCCAAGACAATTGCTTTCAAGATAGATTTCACCCACTTGAGTTTTACATTCCAAAACATACGTAGTACCATTTCATCTTACCACAGTTGAAGATTCCTCAGATTCAATTTTGAATCACTGTAGAGAAAAACGGAGGAAATCTCCAACCAGAAATTAAAATTATCCTAAGATGCAATGATAGCAGATGAAATTTTGAAAGGCCTGTTCATTTACAAACTTAACTGGCCTTATGAAGAGAAAGGAGAGTGCTAACCCTGTTACTATTCTTTCATAGAAGAATACATTCTATGCACCACACATGCATAATTCGGACAATGAATGCTCAGTAGTGGTACTTCCAGCCAAAATGATTCAAAGAAGCATATATAATTAATGTTGTTTTGCCAAATTTGAAGACATTCTATTCTTACAAAGTTCCATTTTAAGTATAAATAGCTAGGATAGAGATGTAAGGTTCAGAATTTCATTGCAAAATGGTACATGTCATCATTAACGTTATACATAAATATAGTAGATAGCTCAACTCAACATAAATTACACCAAGGGACTGTTGTAAAGAAAACATCAAACAATTTGTATTGCATTCTTGCCGACTGGAAAAAACAAGAGCCCCAGGGGGCACAACGCTCACCTGATACCCATGCACGCTCTAACTGACATACTGACATTGAATACTGATAGTGCCAGTACCAGGATTTTAGCCCACAACCTTTCTAAAAAGATTTTTGCCGGATGCAGAGAAGTGTTTTTTTTTCAGACAACCTTTAAAGGTACAAAAAAGAAAAAAATAGTCACATTTCAAAACAATAACTTTTTTACTGATTTGAAAAAAAAACGGATAAAGTGGTCCAACGTCATATGCCCAGCTAGTATAGTTCAATTATGCAACATCAAAAATAAAATCATATTGTAAAATTCCACATAAATGTGCAGCAGAAAAAGAATAAAACAATGAAATGATTTCACAAATTAAGTTTATTTAAAATTGAACACAAAACCTTTCATTATTGATAGCTAGCATGCCAGAAATTATAAAGCCTGTGTTTGTGAAACGAGAATGCCCCCGGCGGCATCTTTGTTAGTATAAACACCATTTTCTGTTAAGTATGTGAGAGGTCAGGGTCAGCGTAATATTGGTATCAATGGAAAGATCTTGTCACAAGGAATACACATGTACAATATGAAAGCCCTATCACTATAACCATTCAATAGTTATGCCCAATGTTAAAGTTTTTGAGAAGTACGTGAAAGGTCAAGGTTATGGTCATGAGGTCAAAAATTTTGGTAAATACACATGTGAAATATGAAACCTCTATCACCAGCTTCCATTCAAAAGTTATGCCCAATGTTAAAGTTTTTTGGAAAACAGACAGACAAACAGACAGACGGACAGGCCAAAAACTTTATGCTCCCGAATCTTTTATTCCAGGGGCATAAAAAACTAAGATTTTTCGGGTTTGCCTTTATTCACTGAAATCTATGAATTATGCTTTTGAATAGTATTGATTTCATCTCAAATACATGAAACGTACAGTTAAAATCGTTTTGATCCAATATTCATCAATTCAAGTGAGTTGTGCAGAAATTGTGCCAGTTTGTTTGTTTTCCAAAAAAGCAGTGTATGTTGTATCAAACCTCATGACCCAGTGAAGCCACTTGAACAAATAATTTTAAGTAAATATGCTGAAATGCGACGCTTCTTGCCTATGCATATTTCAACAGGCGAGAAGGAGCGTCGCATTTCAGCATACGCTGTTCAACAACTCAAGTGGTTTCTCTAAGGTTTCGCAGTTTGAAACAAATTAAAAGGCCCATGAAATTGTTAAGCTTGTCCAACTAGCAGACCTACGACATCGTTATTTACTGTTAACTAATTGTTTTACCTCATCATAGGTCTGTTACACGGGCAAGTTGTTAGCAGAGAGAGTTCATGAAATGTATCGGTTGCATTGGATTTGCCGACAAGAAGTTATTTGGTCTGATAAAAACTCATTATGTATCTATTATTTGAACAGATAAAAATTCCCAAATGTCTTAACACAGGATCCTGTCGTTTTATGAGAGAAAATGTTTTATTATTCACAACCTCAGGCCTCTGTGTTCCTCTTAGAAATATTATACATACAAGATGACGAACACAGTGGCTTAAGGTTGTGAATAATAATTTATTTTCTCTATTAAAACAACAGCTTCTGTGGTCCAACATTTCATTGGAAGATTTCAGGAACTCTGAACGGAATTATTTATTTTCAAGAATTTCAGATATTAAATGTCCTATGCATTCTCAAAATCCAGAGGAAGAGATTACTCATTAGACGTTTCTTCAAGAAATCAGTCCGTAAATTACTTCATCTAAGAGAGTCTAAGACAGAGGAAATTCGAGCAAACTTTATACATGATAACAAGTATATGCAAGTGTTCCAAGTACATGAATGATAACCATTATGAACGTTGTTCATAGCTCAAACCATACTCGCTGCTTTAACATACCTACATGTAATTCCGTCATCAGGAAGAACTCATTCTTCATACGTACAGTCACAGAGTGGAACGAACTGGATAACCATCAAGTGCTGTCAAGGACTGTGGAAGGCTTTAGATTCAGCCTGAAGCGCGATTAAGTAAGTTTATGCGCTCTCTCATTCCGTTGATCACAAGCCAGTATTGGTAATTCAACGTACCCATACAGATACAGATACAGATTATGAAAGTGTTCCAAGTATAAAAATCTATTCCGTTTGCACTGTATCTCCTGAAATATATCGCAGTACTGCTTTGCGGTTTGTATTGCAATGAAGCGCCTAGCGGAATACGATGCGCCTTGGGGACGAAGATGAATTAATGCATATCTAGGTCATTGTCCTGTCAAATAGTTCCGATTATTTTCTTATTATTTTCAACAATTGGTGGAAAATACACACAATGTTTATCTTCAATTGTCTTCCCGTGATTGTTTACTAGATAGATGAAATAAAATTTTGAATATAGTTTTAAAGTGTGTGAGACATCTACATGTGTGGAAGAATACGTGTGAAAATGGGTCCTCAGATCATAAAATTCGAATAATTCCGGTCCGGAACCAGGTGCATGGCTTTGAAAAAATATTAAAAAAGTTGTGTACTTTTAATCTTTACGGCATTTTTTTTTTGTGATTCAAATAAAATTTCTTCATTCAAAAGTAGTATCAATGTGTATAACCCGGTGCGATTTGAGAATTTCTTTTCTTTTTTGGTAAGAAAACATACATTATACCTATGTACAATCTTAAAAAATATTCCTTAAAAATCCAAAAGTGGATATCTGGACAAAATTCTTTCACTTGTAGGGTACCATGCATGAGTACCTCATACCTACAAATTGTCATGACAATCTGAAGAGTGGTTATAGAAAAGAAGCAGAAAATGTATGAAAATCACCCCCCCCCCTTCCTTTTTACATAAGAAAAAAATTCATAAAAAATCAAAAAAATAAAATTTAAGCATAAAATACATATCAAAGCATTAAGTAAGTTAAATATGATAAATATGTAGTAAATGAGTGTGTAAAATCATACACTTATTGAGTTATTTAAAGAAAAAGTGCAAAAATGTGCATTTCTGACTAAGTCCGAAAAGACGTCAAAAACGCGTCAAAAATTAGTTGTCGGATTTTAACGAAATGAACAAACTTGAATCATACATCCTTCTAGATCACATAGATACAATTAGTTTTTCAATCCATTCAGTGGAACTGGAGAAGAAGATTTTTGAAGAGGGGTACCCTCCGGGGCCTATTTGACCCCGCCCTGGATCCACCCCTGAAGGGATCGAGCCGAAATGAACAAACTTGGTAGAGGACCTTTAGTACTTCATGCATACCAAGTTTCATCAAAATCCCTTCAGCCGTTCTTGAGAAGAAGTTGAAAATGTTAAAAGTTTACGACGGACGGACGACGGACGACGGACGACGGACGCCGGACGCCACACTATGACAATAGCTCACTTGAGCCTTTGGCTCAGGTGAGCTAATAAAAAGGGGAAAAAATTTTGTTGGGGTCCCGCCGGGGTTTGAAGCCACTCCCCATGGGTCCATTGGGCATGGAAAACATACATTATACCTATGTACAATCTTAAAAAATATTCCTTAAAAATCCAAAAGTGGATATCTGGACAAAATTCTTTCACTTGTAGGGTACCATGCATGAGTACCTCATACCTACAAATTGTCATGACAATCTGAAGAGTGGTTATAGAAAAGAAGCAGAAAATGTATGAAAATCACCCCCCCCCCCTTCCTTTTTACATAAGAAAAAAATTCATAAAAAATCAAAAAAATAAAATTTAAGCATAAAATACATATCAAAGCATTAAGTAAGTTAAATATGATAAATATGTAGTAAATGAGTGTGTAAAATCATACACTTATTGAGTTATTTAAAGAAAAAGTGCAAAAATGTGCATTTCTGACTAAGTCCGAAAAGACGTCAAAAACGCGTCAAAAATTAGTTGTCGGATTTTAACGAAATGAACAAACTTGAATCATACATCCTTCTAGATCACATAGATACAATTAGTTTTTCAATCCATTCAGTGGAACTGGAGAAGAAGATTTTTGAAGAGGGGTACCCTCCGGGGCCTATTTGACCCCGCCCTGGATCCACCCCTGAAGGGATCGAGCCGAAATGAACAAACTTGGTAGAGGACCTTTAGTACTTCATGCATACCAAGTTTCATCAAAATCCCTTCAGCCGTTCTTGAGAAGAAGTTGAAAATGTTAAAAGTTTACGACGGACGGACGGACGGACGACGGACGACGGACGCCGGACGCCACACTATGACAATAGCTCACTTGAGCCTTTGGCTCAGGTGAGCTAATAAAAAGGGGAAAAAATTTTGTTGGGGTCCCGCCGGGGTTTGAAGCCACTCCCCATGGGTCCATTGGGCATGGAAAACATACATTATACCTATGTACAATCTTAAAAAATATTCCTTAAAAATCCAAAAGTGGATATCTGGACAAAATTCTTTCACTTGTAGGGTACCATGCATGAGTACCTCATACCTACAAATTGTCATGACAATCTGAAGAGTGGTTATAGAAAAGAAGCAGAAAATGTATGAAAATCACCCCCCCCCCTTCCTTTTTACATAAGAAAAAAATTCATAAAAAATCAAAAAAATAAAATTTAAGCATAAAATACATATCAAAGCATTAAGTAAGTTAAATATGATAAATATGTAGTAAATGAGTGTGTAAAATCATACACTTATTGAGTTATTTAAAGAAAAAGTGCAAAAATGTGCATTTCTGACTAAGTCCGAAAAGACGTCAAAAACGCGTCAAAAATTAGTTGTCGGATTTTAACGAAATGAACAAACTTGAATCATACATCCTTCTAGATCACATAGATACAATTAGTTTTTCAATCCATTCAGTGGAACTGGAGAAGAAGATTTTTGAAGAGGGGTACCCTCCGGGGCCTATTTGACCCCGCCCTGGATCCACCCCTGAAGGGATCGAGCCGAAATGAACAAACTTGGTAGAGGACCTTTAGTACTTCATGCATACCAAGTTTCATCAAAATCCCTTCAGCCGTTCTTGAGAAGAAGTTGAAAATGTTAAAAGTTTACGACGGACGGACGGACGGACGACGGACGACGGACGCCGGACGCCACACTATGACAATAGCTCACTTGAGCCTTTGGCTCAGGTGAGCTAATAAAAAGGGGAAAAAAATTTTGTTGGGGTCCCGCCGGGGTTTGAAGCCACTCCCCATGGGTCCATTGGGCATGGAAAACATACATTATACCTATGTACAATCTTAAAAAATATTCCTTAAAAATCCAAAAGTGGATATCTGGACAAAATTCTTTCACTTGTAGGGTACCATGCATGAGTACCTCATACCTACAAATTGTCATGACAATCTGAAGAGTGGTTATAGAAAAGAAGCAGAAAATGTATGAAAATCACCCCCCCCCCTTCCTTTTTACATAAGAAAAAAATTCATAAAAAATCAAAAAAATAAAATTTAAGCATAAAATACATATCAAAGCATTAAGTAAGTTAAATATGATAAATATGTAGTAAATGAGTGTGTAAAATCATACACTTATTGAGTTATTTAAAGAAAAAGTGCAAAAATGTGCATTTCTGACTAAGTCCGAAAAGACGTCAAAAACGCGTCAAAAATTAGTTGTCGGATTTTAACGAAATGAACAAACTTGAATCATACATCCTTCTAGATCACATAGATACAATTAGTTTTTCAATCCATTCAGTGGAACTGGAGAAGAAGATTTTTGAAGAGGGGTACCCTCCGGGGCCTATTTGACCCCGCCCTGGATCCACCCCTGAAGGGATCGAGCCGAAATGAACAAACTTGGTAGAGGACCTTTAGTACTTCATGCATACCAAGTTTCATCAAAATCCCTTCAGCCGTTCTTGAGAAGAAGTTGAAAATGTTAAAAGTTTACGACGGACGGACGGACGGACGACGGACGACGGACGCCGGACGCCACACTATGACAATAGCTCACTTGAGCCTTTGGCTCAGGTGAGCTAATAAAAAGGGGAAAAAATTTTGTTGGGGTCCCGCCGGGGTTTGAAGCCACTCCCCATGGGTCCATTGGGCATGGAAAACATACATTATACCTATGTACAATCTTAAAAAATATTCCTTAAAAATCCAAAAGTGGATATCTGGACAAAATTCTTTCACTTGTAGGGTACCATGCATGAGTACCTCATACCTACAAATTGTCATGACAATCTGAAGAGTGGTTATAGAAAAGAAGCAGAAAATGTATGAAAATCACCCCCCCCCCTTCCTTTTTACATAAGAAAAAAATTCATAAAAAATCAAAAAAATAAAATTTAAGCATAAAATACATATCAAAGCATTAAGTAAGTTAAATATGATAAATATGTAGTAAATGAGTGTGTAAAATCATACACTTATTGAGTTATTTAAAGAAAAAGTGCAAAAATGTGCATTTCTGACTAAGTCCGAAAAGACGTCAAAAACGCGTCAAAAATTAGTTGTCGGATTTTAACGAAATGAACAAACTTGAATCATACATCCTTCTAGATCACATAGATACAATTAGTTTTTCAATCCATTCAGTGGAACTGGAGAAGAAGATTTTTGAAGAGGGGTACCCTCCGGGGCCTATTTGACCCCGCCCTGGATCCACCCCTGAAGGGATCGAGCCGAAATGAACAAACTTGGTAGAGGACCTTTAGTACTTCATGCATACCAAGTTTCATCAAAATCCCTTCAGCCGTTCTTGAGAAGAAGTTGAAAATGTTAAAAGTTTACGACGGACGGACGGACGGACGACGGACGACGGACGCCGGACGCCACACTATGACAATAGCTCACTTGAGCCTTTGGCTCAGGTGAGCTAATAAAAAGGGGAAAAAATTTTGTTGGGGTCCCGCCGGGGTTTGAAGCCACTCCCCATGGGTCCATTGGGCATGGAAAACATACATTATACCTATGTACAATCTTAAAAAATATTCCTTAAAAATCCAAAAGTGGATATCTGGACAAAATTCTTTCACTTGTAGGGTACCATGCATGAGTACCTCATACCTACAAATTGTCATGACAATCTGAAGAGTGGTTATAGAAAAGAAGCAGAAAATGTATGAAAATCACCCCCCCCCCTTCCTTTTTACATAAGAAAAAAATTCATAAAAAATCAAAAAAATAAAATTTAAGCATAAAATACATATCAAAGCATTAAGTAAGTTAAATATGATAAATATGTAGTAAATGAGTGTGTAAAATCATACACTTATTGAGTTATTTAAAGAAAAAGTGCAAAAATGTGCATTTCTGACTAAGTCCGAAAAGACGTCAAAAACGCGTCAAAAATTAGTTGTCGGATTTTAACGAAATGAACAAACTTGAATCATACATCCTTCTAGATCACATAGATACAATTAGTTTTTCAATCCATTCAGTGGAACTGGAGAAGAAGATTTTTGAAGAGGGGTACCCTCCGGGGCCTATTTGACCCCGCCCTGGATCCACCCCTGAAGGGATCGAGCCGAAATGAACAAACTTGGTAGAGGACCTTTAGTACTTCATGCATACCAAGTTTCATCAAAATCCCTTCAGCCGTTCTTGAGAAGAAGTTGAAAATGTTAAAAGTTTACGACGGACGGACGGACGGACGACGGACGACGGACGCCGGACGCCACACTATGACAATAGCTCACTTGAGCCTTTGGCTCAGGTGAGCTAATAAAAAGGGGAAAAAATTTTGTTGGGGTCCCGCCGGGGTTTGAAGCCACTCCCCATGGGTCCATTGGGCATGGAAAACATACATTATACCTATGTACAATCTTAAAAAATATTCCTTAAAAATCCAAAAGTGGATATCTGGACAAAATTCTTTCACTTGTAGGGTACCATGCATGAGTACCTCATACCTACAAATTGTCATGACAATCTGAAGAGTGGTTATAGAAAAGAAGCAGAAAATGTATGAAAATCACCCCCCCCCCTTCCTTTTTACATAAGAAAAAAATTCATAAAAAATCAAAAAAATAAAATTTAAGCATAAAATACATATCAAAGCATTAAGTAAGTTAAATATGATAAATATGTAGTAAATGAGTGTGTAAAATCATACACTTATTGAGTTATTTAAAGAAAAAGTGCAAAAATGTGCATTTCTGACTAAGTCCGAAAAGACGTCAAAAACGCGTCAAAAATTAGTTGTCGGATTTTAACGAAATGAACAAACTTGAATCATACATCCTTCTAGATCACATAGATACAATTAGTTTTTCAATCCATTCAGTGGAACTGGAGAAGAAGATTTTTGAAGAGGGGTACCCTCCGGGGCCTATTTGACCCCGCCCTGGATCCACCCCTGAAGGGATCGAGCCGAAATGAACAAACTTGGTAGAGGACCTTTAGTACTTCATGCATACCAAGTTTCATCAAAATCCCTTCAGCCGTTCTTGAGAAGAAGTTGAAAATGTTAAAAGTTTACGACGGACGGACGGACGGACGACGGACGACGGACGCCGGACGCCACACTATGACAATAGCTCACTTGAGCCTTTGGCTCAGGTGAGCTAATAAAAAGGGGAAAAAAATTTTGTTGGGGTCCCGCCGGGGTTTGAAGCCACTCCCCATGGGTCCATTGGGCATGGAAAACATACATTATACCTATGTACAATCTTAAAAAATATTCCTTAAAAATCCAAAAGTGGATATCTGGACAAAATTCTTTCACTTGTAGGGTACCATGCATGAGTACCTCATACCTACAAATTGTCATGACAATCTGAAGAGTGGTTATAGAAAAGAAGCAGAAAATGTATGAAAATCACCCCCCCCCCTTCCTTTTTACATAAGAAAAAAATTCATAAAAAATCAAAAAAATAAAATTTAAGCATAAAATACATATCAAAGCATTAAGTAAGTTAAATATGATAAATATGTAGTAAATGAGTGTGTAAAATCATACACTTATTGAGTTATTTAAAGAAAAAGTGCAAAAATGTGCATTTCTGACTAAGTCCGAAAAGACGTCAAAAACGCGTCAAAAATTAGTTGTCGGATTTTAACGAAATGAACAAACTTGAATCATACATCCTTCTAGATCACATAGATACAATTAGTTTTTCAATCCATTCAGTGGAACTGGAGAAGAAGATTTTTGAAGAGGGGTACCCTCCGGGGCCTATTTGACCCCGCCCTGGATCCACCCCTGAAGGGATCGAGCCGAAATGAACAAACTTGGTAGAGGACCTTTAGTACTTCATGCATACCAAGTTTCATCAAAATCCCTTCAGCCGTTCTTGAGAAGAAGTTGAAAATGTTAAAAGTTTACGACGGACGGACGGACGGACGACGGACGACGGACGCCGGACGCCACACTATGACAATAGCTCACTTGAGCCTTTGGCTCAGGTGAGCTAATAAAAAGGGGAAAAAATTTTGTTGGGGTCCCGCCGGGGTTTGAAGCCACTCCCCATGGGTCCATTGGGCATGGAAAACATACATTATACCTATGTACAATCTTAAAAAATATTCCTTAAAAATCCAAAAGTGGATATCTGGACAAAATTCTTTCACTTGTAGGGTACCATGCATGAGTACCTCATACCTACAAATTGTCATGACAATCTGAAGAGTGGTTATAGAAAAGAAGCAGAAAATGTATGAAAATCACCCCCCCCCCTTCCTTTTTACATAAGAAAAAAATTCATAAAAAATCAAAAAAATAAAATTTAAGCATAAAATACATATCAAAGCATTAAGTAAGTTAAATATGATAAATATGTAGTAAATGAGTGTGTAAAATCATACACTTATTGAGTTATTTAAAGAAAAAGTGCAAAAATGTGCATTTCTGACTAAGTCCGAAAAGACGTCAAAAACGCGTCAAAAATTAGTTGTCGGATTTTAACGAAATGAACAAACTTGAATCATACATCCTTCTAGATCACATAGATACAATTAGTTTTTCAATCCATTCAGTGGAACTGGAGAAGAAGATTTTTGAAGAGGGGTACCCTCCGGGGCCTATTTGACCCCGCCCTGGATCCACCCCTGAAGGGATCGAGCCGAAATGAACAAACTTGGTAGAGGACCTTTAGTACTTCATGCATACCAAGTTTCATCAAAATCCCTTCAGCCGTTCTTGAGAAGAAGTTGAAAATGTTAAAAGTTTACGACGGACGGACGGACGACGGACGACGGACGACGGACGCCGGACGCCACACTATGACAATAGCTCACTTGAGCCTTTGGCTCAGGTGAGCTAATAAAAAGGGGAAAAAATTTTGTTGGGGTCCCGCCGGGGTTTGAAGCCACTCCCCATGGGTCCATTGGGCATGGAAAACATACATTATACCTATGTACAATCTTAAAAAATATTCCTTAAAAATCCAAAAGTGGATATCTGGACAAAATTCTTTCACTTGTAGGGTACCATGCATGAGTACCTCATACCTACAAATTGTCATGACAATCTGAAGAGTGGTTATAGAAAAGAAGCAGAAAATGTATGAAAATCACCCCCCCCCCCTTCCTTTTTACATAAGAAAAAAATTCATAAAAAATCAAAAAAATAAAATTTAAGCATAAAATACATATCAAAGCATTAAGTAAGTTAAATATGATAAATATGTAGTAAATGAGTGTGTAAAATCATACACTTATTGAGTTATTTAAAGAAAAAGTGCAAAAATGTGCATTTCTGACTAAGTCCGAAAAGACGTCAAAAACGCGTCAAAAATTAGTTGTCGGATTTTAACGAAATGAACAAACTTGAATCATACATCCTTCTAGATCACATAGATACAATTAGTTTTTCAATCCATTCAGTGGAACTGGAGAAGAAGATTTTTGAAGAGGGGTACCCTCCGGGGCCTATTTGACCCCGCCCTGGATCCACCCCTGAAGGGATCGAGCCGAAATGAACAAACTTGGTAGAGGACCTTTAGTACTTCATGCATACCAAGTTTCATCAAAATCCCTTCAGCCGTTCTTGAGAAGAAGTTGAAAATGTTAAAAGTTTACGACGGACGGACGGACGACGGACGACGGACGACGGACGCCGGACGCCACACTATGACAATAGCTCACTTGAGCCTTTGGCTCAGGTGAGCTAATAAAAAGGGGAAAAAAATTTTGTTGGGGTCCCGCCGGGGTTTGAAGCCACTCCCCATGGGTCCATTGGGCATGGAAAACATACATTATACCTATGTACAATCTTAAAAAATATTCCTTAAAAATCCAAAAGTGGATATCTGGACAAAATTCTTTCACTTGTAGGG